>JAJJWW010000064.1:0-77739 GCA_023531295.1 Papaver armeniacum
GCTCGGGTGTTTTCTTGTTGTTTTTCTCTCTTGTCTGGTAGGGCGGGGAACCCATTTATACAAGTCATTGAGTCTGTATTCATTGGCTTCTCTCGGGAAGCGGAGGAAGTGGATGAGGAGTAGAGTTGTGCGCAGTAATACACGCACCACCTGCCCACTCTCCCCGTTCATCTCTAACCGCCCGCGACTTCCTACATGCTCAGGACGTGCTGCACGCCGCACCTAGAACCACACCAATACCCTGTGATGTATCCCTCTAAACAGATATGATTGATGTTCTGAATGTGTGGATCGTGGATTCACGCAAAAGATAAGAGACATGAACAGACCAATAACTGTATATTCAGAAGTCATACTTGGGAAGATCGTGTATTTGCGGTACATCGTATCATGTGTGTGCGATGGGTAATGACACCACCAACCAACTAACTCCCCGACTCAGGTCAGATGTCTGGCAGAAAGATGGTGGGAAGGACGGATGAGATGATCTTTGAGCACTCATCTCATGACTGATGGTTAGGTTTCAAGAGGCAGTATCACTTCTTCAAATTTTGGCTTCTAAACCAAGAATGATGCAACTTTGCCTAACCACTACATGCGTGTAGATGGTACATGTGTAGGCCACACCACCAATTTCGCGAAAGTATGACCGTCACTCAATTTTATCCGGGAAATCGGTGCTCAGATCGACGGCGCATAAAAACTAGTGCCGCAAGGGCCGCACGCCACGCCTCTTCACAAAGCGTGACGCTCCAAGATCGCACAATCTTGGTTTGGGCCTTGGCCGATTGGCCTCAGGTGAAGTGTGGTAGGCTGGTGTTTACGCTTATACCGAATATCCCAAGGAAAATTGATCCAGCCAGCATCCAAACGTCCATGGTTGAAAGTGGTCAGATCGGGCCATGTTTGGGAGGTGTGACTACGCTTAGTTTGAGGCAGGTTAGGATTAGCCGTAATATATGCCTGGTTGATCAAATAGGAATAGATGGGTCCACGGCATTGCGCTTGCAGCTGACGCACTGGGCTAATCTAATCTCGACCTCCATTCACGAGAAGATTGACGCTGTGATGCCTAAAACCCTAATTTTTGGGTTTCGAAGCCGTATACACATCTTTCGCTTCTTCATGCATTGATTTTGTCAATAATTAAACATGGCTGGTTCTTACCATTAACAGCAGAAGTGGCACCACGGTGATCGTGGTTTATATGCTCGCCTTGAATCTGATATTCACAGTCCTCCATCTATAATTCTGGCGATGGATGGTTGACTCCGTCATGACATGTAATACACAACCCAATTTAGGCTTCTTCATCAATGCCGCATGAACTTTACAAGTTGAAGCAACGGCCACCGCATGGGTTCCATTGCCCTGGGCAGGAGATGATCATACCGCCGGGGCATGGAATTGACCGGGTCATCCACCGCGCCGGAGCTTGATGATCACATCATATCCATCGATATCGCCAATCCTGATGCCCACCTGCCAGTATAACACACCGAGAGGGCTCATTCGCCAGTATAACACACCGAGAGTCGGCCTGCACGCGTATTTCGATATGGCTCTGTATTATAGTGCTTGAGGTCTGTGTTAATTGTAAGAGTAACACCTACAATGTCATGCAACACCGATAATGAGTACTGAAATATATGATGATTAGAAATTCACAGATGGGATCGTCGCTAATATGTCTAAACCTGATGGAATTTCATGCATTCACAGAATGCGGGATTTGCTGCCACATGCTCCATTATTGGTGAATTATTTAGGAGTATCCTAACACTATTAATACTTTAGATTCTTTACAAGATGTCAACACAACATACCCTTGTGGTTTTATACTTAATCCCCAATGAAACCCACCATCAATATTATCCCCGCTTTCACATACACGATGGTACTATCAGGTACAAGATGGTGATAAGAAGATAAACCTTTATGAGACAAAGATGTTACTCAGAGAGATTCAACACCTTGCCTTGAGTATGTCACGCCCAAAAGGCATCTAGGAGAGCATTCCTAAAGAGATGACGCTTTGCTCTGTTTCTTATCGACTTGCTATGTCCTGGCTTCTGTCGAGGGCCCACTCCGTGCTTCATTCGTTTGAATGTCACTCTGCTGATCAATCTTGAGCAGCCCTCGACAGGTCGAGCTATCGCGCCCGCCGCCAACATCGTGGTAATAATTTCAGAATATGATTCCCATGAGCATAAGAGAACCGTCATGCAAATAAATATGGTCCTTTCCATATATGCTTTGATTGAAACGGGTCCTATATCGTAGGCGCTCGATCAATGTCACCTTTATACCAGCCTGCAGGTTATCGGGAAGGCCAACACCGGTTCTTTAACTGCCAATACCTGATTTCGGCAGACTTGATCAATACCACTTGAAGCCGAGCAATACCGCATTCTCGCTTCGAGTAACACCACTACACTTGATCATCACCATCAAGCTTGACCAATACCGACCAAACCATGACACCAACCTCCGTCACTTGATCATCACCCCGATCAAGTCACGAGTAATACACCCTGACTTGCATCGATCAACATCACGACTTAAAACCTGAGTTTATACCTCACACTTGATCAATACTGGCCTTCGAGACTTGATCAACACCTTGACTTTTTTACTCTGATCAAACACCTGTTTGGACCCAATACCATCCTTGTGTACTCCAAAGTGAATGTGTGTCTGTCATAAGAGACTATACATCTCATTGTATATTTTATACAATACTGCTCTGCCTTTTATTGTAATGGGGGCAGTGCAACCCGTGATGTCTTCTGATAATAATGTCAGTGATGTCGAGGTGTTGAAACAAAGATATGCCGAACATTGATGAAGGAGTTGTTCATCGCGCCCTGAAAATATCCGATTTCACAGATAACCCTCCTACTCAATTTCTGGGTTTTTCATGCTCACTGGTTCCTGCTGACAGGATGGATGAGACGATGTTGAGCAACAGCACATCAAAGATAACGACCAGAGCATTATCGATGTAGCTTGAGTTAGAAATCACTTGAGAGGATGGCAGTGGGCTTCAAAAGTAACACATCGAGGTGGATCCTCGAGAGAGTGTCACAGATTCTGGCGCGAACGGGTCCCTGGAGAGAGCGCAGATTTTGACATTCATTGAAGCAGCCTTCATAGAGGAGTGCCAGCGTTTCTTCGCCCGATTTACCTCATGACTCTAGCATGCTTCGACTCCACCATCTCTCTCATGGCTTGGGGACCTTTGACTGACGCTAAGGAACTTCATGGTTGAGCCTACTCCCCAAGCGTGGTTTACATGGTTTGTTCGTAGAGTGGTTTGCTGGTTTGAGCCAGCAGAATATCTGACATTGTTTCATCAACGAGAGCCGTGCATGTGGTAATCTGAGTTTGAGCTGATTGACGCGCAGGATAGCCAGATTCCTGGGTTTTCCTCTCACGTTTCGTGTGGAACCTGCCAATATCAAGGTTGTATCACTGCTAGCAGATATATGTCCCTACCTGTAACATTGCGAGGCTCTTCACACCTAAGAGAACGTTTCTTTCTATCAGCATATGTTGTTGTAGATACGCCCAACACTTCCAGAGGATGAGACCAAAGCGCTGATTCTCCAACATAGCATGATAGACATGTACCACCGTCGACAAAGTGATCGCCTGATTCACCCGGTATGACGCGGAAATCGCGTTATCTCGACAGGCTGTTCCCGAGGTATTGGCTCCAGCGAAGATTGTCAGCTATAGAGCTGGCCGAGACGTCAGGACCGTGATTCTTTTAAACCAAATGTAACAAGATGGGTATACAAAATTTCCCAGAGGAGTTCAAAGCTATCTTACTCAGGTCATGCCTGTGAGCATCCTTATCTGTCAGAGCGCTACATCCATCCAGCTGAGAGTGAGAACATGCCGTGTCCGTTGCTGCATCTACTAACATGTCAATGTTAGCAGGAGGACTCATTTTTTAGAGTAAAGACCACCAAGTATCCGAAATCTACAAAGACTGATCTATCCATTTCGTGTCTCAACTAAACTGCCTTCCATCTGACTGGGATCCATGACATGTAGATGATGGGTGACAATTTTCATCTAATCCTGCATTTCTTCATATCTCCAAGCGAATACGCCCGGTACTCTTGAGAAGTTCCAAGAGCTTCTGTATGCTTATCCGTACAATGGGAGGTCAACAGATAAAGCCAGAGATTCCTCTCAACGATTTAACCAATGGGCCAGGAGTTGGTGCCATCTCAATTGCCAGAGCATCGGCACTTGCTCAGGTTCGCTGTCATTGTAGTATCTCCATCATGGAGAGATCATCATAAATACCCGCGACCACACGGCGTTGTTTCCGATACCTGCTTCCTTCTCGGTCACGACTCGCCAAAGTTCATTCCTCGTGCTAACGGGTCGGGCTTGACAGTATATAAGAATAATGCCAAGAAAGATGATCGTGGGTTTCAGCCTCAACACGTTTCTGTTCTTCCCGACTGATTTCATGGAGGATCAAACAATCCAGTCTGATTTTTTCCATGAGCTTCTCCCGTATGTACGGGGTTTGCCTTCGAAGTACGTCATTGTGGCAAGCTTCCCGTATTTAATTTTGGGCCTGTAGAACTTTGATGTTCCGAGAGTCTTGAGAGAGAATCACACATTCTAAGATCGCCCCATGCAGATGGGGTGTATTGCCTTGAACTCGAATCCTTGATGCCGGAAAAGTGACATGTAGGCAACACGTGACCTTCCTCCGTCACTGGCAAGAAAACGCCTCCGCGCTGAGCTTTCTGAGAGGGCTGAAGTTCCATAAACTTTCCACTAGAGAAACCGCTCACCCACCTCTGGCCTGCCCATAAAGAAATCATCGACTTGAGGAGGATCATGTTGCAGGATCGGGCCTCAGCAGAGTCTCCATGACAGACCGCCTATGTGATGCCGCTTGATCAAACCATGGAGGTCTGCGCCGCCAAGTACCTTCTCCTATGTTGAATGTGTTTCTTTTTTCGCCTCAGGGATGTCATGGATCTTGTGGCAATCATCAGCTAATGTCTTGGCAGTACCTCTTTCTCGAGTCATGCCATATCCGCTGAGCTTTCGCAAGAACTTCCCGCTTCATCAAGTCCGCGGCATGGGGGATGGTCCTTCGCCCCTCCAGCCTCCGCCCTGGCGAAGGAGTGAAAGTTGTTACAGTGGTGACTACCAGAGGTGTTATAATTTGGATGAGACGCCGGACGGCGCCCGCTCGCAAAGTGATGGAAGTTTACAATTTACCGAACATCTCCCCGGTTACACCGGGCACGTGGTGTATGATCGCTCCATAAGATGTATCAATTAATGAGTTCTGCAATCGGCTGTGTACATCGATACCGGAGGTTATCCACACCATAAATTAATGTAATCTATCACGATCCGCACTCGAGGTCTACCATCTCGAAATGGATCGAATAGATCGAATTGGTCCTAAGACTCTCTTTTAAATTGACAAATGAACTGATTTCCAAGAAATGACTTACAACTGAGAGATTAACTCCATTGGTCGCCACTGTTTGCAGGAAACTATTCCTACCTGACATGGTAATTTGGGTGCGGAACAGGAATGAATTCAAACTCAACAAACGATCACATGCCAGTGTCAGGATTCGAGAAATCAACTGCATAACCTCGCCTAACCAAGAAATGTAGCTGCTCCAGATTGCTTCTTGGCCACAAAGTGAAGGGGTTGATCTAGGTGGATGATGGAAGCGTAAGGTGTTGATTGTGAAGGTGTAGCTTCATGGGCGACGAGAATGTAAAGGTGTTGTGTTGCATGTATTGATGCAAGAAAGGCTTATGTTTTAATATGTTTGTATTACACATACTTGGTTTAGTTTCTGTCTCGGCTTTTCTTCATTAAAAGCAGGATTGAGAATCCATTTATACAAGTCTTTAGCCTAACCTTCGTATTTCGTGGAAGGAGAGCAGGAGGATTGAGAGGGAGGTCGCAGTTACACGACCAGCTTGCCTAATTTCTCCTATCATCACTTAACCACCAGACTTCCACACGCTCTTGTGATGGCGTTGCCAGGCGCCGCACGCTGTAAACCGCCAAAATTAATACCCGTGATGATCCCCAACAGAGCACATTGATGTTTACATGTGGCTGGGACCCACAAAAGGTAGTGCATGTGATGTTAAACAACACCAGATTATTCAGGAGGTCGATACTTCAGAAGTATCGTGTATTCTATGTGGACTGTGACCGCTGTGTGGTAAAGTGACTGCTGCAGACCACTAAGATCGCCATCGATCACCCTTAACTCCCCACCAAGGCTACAACTGCTAAAGAAGCTGACTGACGATGATCTTGAGACACTCATCTACCACCGTTGATGGAATTAAGGTTTTGAAGAGGTGCTACATCCTCTCTTCACCGTCAATCCAAGCTTGGATAACGATTTTGGCTAAAGCGATTTATATGCATTTTATGATGGTGTAGCGCCATACCGGTATTATCTCACGAATGTGGACCCGACCACTAATTCGGCCCTAGCAGTCGAGGTTTGAGATCACTACACAGAACAAGTGTGAAACAGGTAAAAGCCGATCAACTTTGGCACATATTCATGATTTACCCAATCTTATTCACTTAATATCATTTGTCTCGGATGTGTAGGAGAAGGTGTTCCAGCTTATACCCGACTGGCCCCATGAAATGATCTAAGCTTTACCCAAATCGTCCATGGAAGCGAGCGTCGCAGACACCAGAATTGGGAAGCGTAACCACGCTTAGTTTCAGCGACGATTGATAACGCATGGTATGCCTCGACGACCAGGGTGAGGGGATGGGTCCACTTCGTGGTCACAGCACCAGACTCGCTTAATCTAATCTGACCTCCATTCCCAGGTTTTCTGAGAAGATGGACGCCAGATGCCTACAAAACCACTTGGGTTTACCATTGCGCCATGTTCATTCTATGATGACTGGACACCAACTATTGCTGGTCTCCAATCACTCATTGCAGATAAAGTGTGCAATGAATATTCCATACCCGCTTGGGGGTTATGGAATTTATCTGGGCCATCCAATCATGCTGGTGAAGTTGGATGATCGTGATCATTTCCGATCGATACAGACAGTCGGATGCTCAATCGGGCTAGTATAACACACCGAGAGTTGCAACTGTCACGGTATTTCGTACATGCTTGGAGATTCGTGTTGCTCACGAGAGCAAGCACTCGGTCGTCATGCCGCACCGATAATGAGTACAGAAATACAAGGCTGGTTACGCATTAATTAATAATGCCGTAAATTCACAGGTATATGGGATTGTTGCTACATGCTCCAACCTCGGATGAATTTCGTATTTAATTCTGAGAACGGGATTGTTGTCACATGCTCCATTCTAGGTGAATTAGTAAAGTGAAGTAAGTATTCAACACTTATTAATGGCTTTATCTTTTACAAGATGTTAGCGCATAATTTTTCGGATTTTACAATTTTAACCTTAAATGAAAATCCACCATCAACATTAAGTCCCTCGCCTAGCATGTAATGGTTACACCATCATGGGTAGGCATGAGATGGTGTGATTAAATACAAAGCTTATGAGACAAAGTTAGATGTTATCGTGAGAGACGGTCATCCTTTCCTTGGAGCATGTCACGTTCAAGAGGCGTCCAGCGAGTGCTCCTCAGCATGATGTCGGTCTTTCCGCTTCGATGGACCGTTACGCCTGTTTTCGTTAAAGTGGGGCTATTGCACCCGCTGATCGAACGTCGGCTTGATGTGCATGTTTTGGTTAATCGTGGGTTCATTGCGTCGCTTGATGAGAACGGGACCCGATGTAAGCATGCTTGATTCGAACATGGGCGATGTGCATGCTTTGATCAAACGCGGACCACCGCGGTACATGTTTCAAACGTCGGCCATGTCCTCTCGCCCACTTTGACCGAGACGGTTGATGTACTTGCTCGAGTGTCATCTTGCTACTTCAACCAAATACCGACCCGCCTAGATTGACTAAACACCGGACTTGACGCTTTGACCAAACACCGGCCTTCTTTGCTTTGCTTTGCTCGAACGTGGGACCCGATGTGAGCAAGCTTGTTTTTTATTTTTAAAAATGAACCTTGTGTGCTCAAATGTAAATGTGGGTCTGAGAAAGCGCCGGCCTACCTGAGTGTGCCCGGAGAGCTGAAGTGTTGAGCCGAAACGCCTTCTTCGGAGAGAGAGCTTTGATTGGGGACTAGCAGTGTTCCGCTTCGACCAACTGGGCCGGGATCAAGTGGGACCCACCGCGTGCCCGATCGAACGTCGACCTTGTGTTTCACCGAAAAACCGCTTTGCGTGCGCCTGTTTTATTCGAATACCAGCCTTGTGACTTTGATCAATACTAGACTTGAAACTTGAGCAATACCTGACTTGTGACTTGATCAATACCGGACTTGTGACTTGATCAACACCGGACTTGAAACTTGAGCAATACCGGACTTGTGACTTGATCAATACCTGACTTGTGACTTGAGCAACACTAGGACTTGTGACTTGATCAATCGGACTTGTGACTTGATCAATAATGGACTTGTGACTTGAGCAATACCGACTTGTGAGTTGATCAATACCGGACTTGTGACTTGATCAATACCGGACTTGTGAGTTGATCAATACCGTACTTGTGACTTGATCAATACTAGGACTTGTGACTTGATCAATACCGGACTTGTGACTTGAGCAACACCGGACTTGTGACTTGATCAACACCGGACTTGAGACTTGAGTAATACCGGACTTGTGACTTGATCAAAGACCGAACTTGAGATTTGAGAAACAATTGGGACTTGTGACTTGATCAATACCGTGTTTGTACCCAATACCAGCCTTGTGTACTCCAACGTGAATGTGTATTCTGTCGTATGTGACTACACATCTCACGCGTTTTTATACAAGTTGACTCATGACTTTTATTGTAGAATGAAGAAAAGAACTCCTGTTGAGATGTCTTCTGGGGATAATGCTGGTGCCAATTCAGAAGGTGTTGACAACTTCAATGATATGCCGAACATGATGATGAGTTATTCACCGCGCCCTTTCCACTATATGAAAATATCCGTTCCACAAGATATTCCTTCTCCTGCAGACTTCAAGGTTTTTCATGCTCCGCTGGGCCCTCGCGAAGGATGGATGAGACGTATGTTGAGCAATGAGTACATCAAAGATAACTTGACCAAAGGCGCCGATTATTGGTGCAGCTTGAGTGTCAAACGGCTCGAGAGGATGTTAAAGTGGTTTCTAGTGCGAACGTTGAGGTGGATCCCGGAGAGAGTGTTTAAGAAGGATTCTAGGCGAACGTGGGTCCCAGAGAGCGTTGAGGCGGCTCTTGAATAAACCATTGAAGCAGCTTCGCTAGAGGGAGCGTTGAAGTATTTCCCTCTTCGATTCGATTTACCTTGCGAATTTCATACTTCTTGGCTGACCATCTCTCTCATGTCAAGAATTCCTCGATCGACGGCGAAGGAACTTCATGATGAGCCTCGGCCCCAAGCGTGGTTTACATGGTTTGTACGTAGTGGTTGTTGTCGAGCTAGATATGGAATATCTTGGACATTGTTTCATCATTGTGGGAGTCGTGCATGTGGTACTAGAGTTGGAGTTGACGGGCGCAAAGATGTTGTATCTCGGTGGTTTTCCTCTTCGTCTGTGGAACCGCTGTGCATGAAGGTCAAGGTTGTATCTTTGTTGGTGAGATATATGCCCCTACAAACATTACGAGGCTCTTCATTACGGGCAGGCCCGGTTATTTCTATCGGGGCATATGCTTGTTGTAGATGAGCGTTCAACAGCTCCAGAGGATGACCAAAAGCGCGATTCTCCAACATAGCATGATCGACATGCACCACCGTCTCGATAAAGTGACTCGCTCGGATCTTGTTCGACCACCTGTCTCGATAGAGTGACTCACCCGTATCTTGCTCGATATGACGCGTGGACATCGTTATCTTCTTGAGGATGCTCCCTTGAGGTATCGTCTCGGTGGAAGATTGCCGTCATAGAGCGTTGATACGCTGCACCGGCATTCTTTAAACCAAATGGCAAGATGCTATAATAAAAATTTCCGAGAGGATTTCGAAAAGTTATCTTACTTGCATCATGCTCGTACATCCTTATCCGGTTGTAGCCTTTACATCCATCCATGGAGGAGAACATGCCGTGTCCGCTGGTTGCATCTACTAACATGTCGATGTTAGGTAGAGGAGGATCGTTTTGGAGCAAAGACCTATTCAAGTCTCAAGTCTATGCAAGACCTGATCTATCCATTTTCCTCGTGTCCGAACTACAACCGTTTAACCGACTTGGATCCGTGTATGACATGTAGATGATGGGTGACCAATTTTCATCTAAATCGGCATTTTTCATATCTCCAAGCGAATATGTCCTGGTACTTTTGAGAAGCTCCATGAGCTTCGTGGCGTTTATCCGTACACAAGGTTGAGCTGATGGAGATAGACCTAGGAGATTCCTCAACGATTTCAATCTCACCAAGCCAGGAGTTGGTGCCATCTGCACTGTTGTGGAGCATCTAGCACTTGTTTTTGTGGTTCGTCATTGTAGCATTACATTGGGTGGAGAAACCGGGTAAAGTCTCCCGCTAATTGATAATGGAAGTGTCGGTAAACCGTTTTCCCTTTCGGTCACAACTCGCCACAAAAGTTCGCTCCTCTTCGTGTGAACGTGGGTCGTGGCTTCACAGATGGAGAAGAATGCTTTGCCAGCAAAGATGCATCGTGGGTTTTAGCCCTCAATGATGCAAGCCGTTCTTCTTCCCGAATTGACGCCACGTGAGGAGTGAGACGCAACGAACTTGTTCGATTCTTTCCGCATGAGCTTCTCTCGATAGCTTTGGTTTGGTTTCCTCAAGTCCGTCATTGTAGTAGGCTTCCGGACGACCTTTCCCGGGAGAACCTTGGATGTCCCGAGAGTCTTGAGAGTAATCACATTCAAGAAGCTCCCGTATAGATAAGGGACGTCTTGAACTCAATCTTTGATGCGTGCGGTGACATGTAAGGCACGGTCGTGACCTTCCTCTGGTTGATTGCAGCAAAACGTCTCCGCGTGCTGATTCTTAGAAAGGTGTGAAAGTTCGCATAAACTTTCCACTAGAGAAACCGCTTCCCGATCCACCTACTGGTTCATAGTGAAACTATTGACTTGAGGAGGATCGCCAGGGAGGATCGGCCCAAAGGTAGGAGTCTCCATGACAGACCGCTCATATCCGATGTCTCTTCTTTGATCGGTCCGTGGAGGTCCGCGCCGCTGAAGTACCTTCTCCGCGTTGAATGCGTTCCTTTTTTGCTCCAGGGGCTATCGCGGCTCTTTTGGCAATCGATCAGTTAATGTCTTAAGAAAAGTAAGTACCTCTTTCTGAGTTACGGCCATATCCGTTTGAGTCTTAGCAAGAACTTCCTGCTTCTCCATAGTGTCTGCAATGGTAATGGGGGATGGTACTCCTCTCGTCCCTCCGCTCCTCGTCCCGATGAAGGATTGGAAGTTATTGCTCCGGTGACTACCATGGTGTTACACTTGATGAGATGTCTGGATTTGCGCGCTTCCGCTCGCGATGGGAGGTGTTACACTTATGGAACATCTCCCGCTACGCCATCACCGGTGGTAGAAGTGACGGCTCCATAAGATGTATTGACCACGGAGCTCTCTACCGATGTGTATATCGACACCGGAGTGTTATCCAAACTAGCTCCATCAATTGATTGCTGATCCAGACTGAGTTCTACCATCTTGAAATGGATTGATGATTGAATTGGTCCTAAGATCTACCCCTTTTTGAAATTGATAAAAGTGAATCGGATTTTGAAGAAATTGACTTTACAACAGAGAGATTAACCTCCCACTGTGGTCGCCAATTGTTTATGGATGAAAATTATTTTCACGGTTTTGGTAATTTGGGATGTGTGGATGAGAAATGAGTCTAAACCTTAAACAAATGCACCGCACGGAGTGCTTGTAGATTCGAGAAATCAATCTGCGCAAATCCCCGGCCTAAACCAAGAAATGGCCGCCAGCATTTGTTTCGGTCACAAAGTGAAGGAGATGGGGTTGATCTTAGGGAGGGAAGCGAAGAAGGTGTTGAGAATGTGAAGGTGTTGGCTATGTATGACTTATATCGAGAAAGATGAACCGGCTTAGTGGTGTAAGCTATCGGGCCCGGCGTTTGAATACGATTGTATCAACACTTGCCTATGTTGTCTTGTCTCGTTTGAAAAATAGGATGGAGAACCTATTTATACAAGTCTTTTTAGCCTAACCTCGTATATCGTGGGAAGTGGAGAAAGTGGAGTGATGGAGTAGTGGAGTAATGTGTTAGTGTCACACGACCAGGCTTGCCCACTTCTCCCA
Source organism: Papaver armeniacum (assembly GCA_023531295.1). NCBI lineage: Eukaryota > Viridiplantae > Streptophyta > Magnoliopsida > Ranunculales > Papaveraceae > Papaver > Papaver armeniacum. The sequence continues at coordinate 12,377 of JAJJWW010000064.1, forward strand.
TCATCACTTAACCGTCCATGACTTCCTGACACATTTTGTGATGGCGCGTTGTGCGCTGCACGCTGTAAACCGCCAGACCAATACCCAGTATGTATCCCCCAGTTTTTGACATGATTGATGTATGGAATGTGTGGATCGTGGGACCCACAAAAAGTAGCACGTAATGCTAAATTGAATAATGCGTTATTCATTGAAGTCGATACTTGTGAAGTATCGTGTGTATTCTATGCAGTATCGCATCGAGTATACTCAAAGCATGTATGAAGCATCGTTGTTTGAGCGTCTCAAAATAGCCTCATGTCCAGCCTCTACTTCATGTGATGGTTTGGAAGTTGCGCAAGCAAGTCCTCGCTCGACCGACCACATGGTGTGGTAGAGTGACGGATGGTGATCACCATGACGCCGCACCGACCAATTAACTCCCGACTGTGGTCGTATAACCAAGCCGGTGAAGTTGGACGGACGAGATGATCTTTGAGACACTCATCTCGCGACCGTTAATGAAATTAGGGCTTGAAGAGATGCGCAAGCATCCTCTTCACCCGGGTCGAATCCAAGCTTGGGATACGATTTTGGCTGTGCCGATCATACATGCGTGTAGATGGCATGACGGTGTAGGCGCCCATACCCAATTATCTCACGAAAGTGTGATCTGGACCACTCACCCGTCCCGCCGAAGTTGAGTGGTTGAGATCAATTTGCGACGAAAAAACTAGTGCCGCAAAAGCCGCGCATCGTGCCAACTTCGGGCGCGTGTTCCATGACAACCAATCTTGGTCGGTCTTTGCCGATCGGTCGGGCGTGTAGGTGGTAGGCCGGTGTTCACGCCTATACCGATCGTCCCATGAAAACGTGATCTAAGCCACTCAAATCGCCCGGCGAAGTTGAGTGGTCGAGATTAGTTTGCAACGGAAGTGTGACCACGCTAGTTTGGGCGGACGATTTACGATAACTGTGCATGGTATGCCTTGGCTAGTTAAGTGAGGGGATAGATGGGTCCACGGTGGTCATGTTGGTATGACCGACCGCTTAATCTAATCTTGAATCCTCCATTCGGTGTAGGAGAAGATGGACGCTCGTGATGCTCAAAAATCCTAATTTTGGGTTTCACACCTATGCGTCATGCTCTATTCAGGCGTTTAATCGGGATGACCAACCATGGTTGGTCCCGACCGATCGGTCGTATGTAGGTGACACACGGTGATTGTGTTGACATGCTATGGGCCATTTGAATCTACATCTACACCCTCCATCTATACCTGCGAAGATGGATGGTTGAGACTGCTTTGCGACACATGTAATGTGCCTCAAACCCTAATTTAGGTTTTCAAATCCATATCGTCTGGTTTGGACGTTTGGCAAGCTATGCCAATCTTTTGGGAGGCCGACCATGCGGGGCTCGCGTTGGTTCTGGCAAATGAATATTCCATACCCGCTGGGGGTTATGGAATTTATCTGGGCCATCCAATCATGTTGGTGAAGTTGGATGATCGTGATCATTTCAGCATCGATACTGGGACAGTCCGGATGCTCAATCGTGCTAGTATAACACACCGAGAGTTGCTCAATCGGGCTAGTATAACACACCAGAGAGTTGCAAAGATGTACGGGTATTTCGTACATGCTTTCATTATAATGCTTGGATATTCGTGTTGCTCTGCTGAGAGCAACACTCTGTCGTCATGCCGCACTGATAATGAGTACATGAAATACAAGGTTGGTTACGCATTAATTAATAATGTCAGTAAATTCACAAAGTTATATGGGATTGTTGCTACATGCTCCAACCTGGATGAATTTCGTATTTAATTCACAGGTTGGGATTGTTGTCACATGCTCCATTCTAGGTGAACTAGTAAAGTGAAGAAGTATTCAACACTTATTAATGGCTTTATCTTTTACAAGATGTTAGCGCATAATTTTCGACTTTTACAATTTTAACCTTAAATGAAAATCCACCATCAACACATCCTTGTACATTTTTGCAAGTAACAGCTTCCTGACATATCGTAATGAATAAAAATTTTGTTAAAAAAACTAAAAGTTACATTATATTTAAGACATTGTTATTCTTCGACTCTAAATACTTAATTAGTGGGTCGACCGAGCAAAGCGAGGGAGAACCTTATATGGCCATAGTTTTGTAAAATCTAAATGATCAATTGGATTTAAAATGGACCGTGTCGAAAAACCAAAAATGACCCTCTAAATCAAATTTTTTTTTATAGACATTTTCGTAAATAAACTGAAGAGGAAAGGCAATATGTATTAGACATTTTCATATCCACGAAGGCAATACGTAAAACAATCAACGAAGGCCTTCCGACCTTCACCATTATAAATCATATCCACCTCACAAATACCAACATATGTCCACAATGCAACTCTGAACCGGAATTTGCTAGTCATATTGTCCTTCATTGTCAAGTGGCAGTGGCCTCATGGAACATTCTCCTCACAAGACTCCATATTCATTCAACCACAACCCAAAATCTTCCCAATTTACCAAACCCTCAGATGACTATCACCCAAATTCTACAATTGAAAACTCATCATTCTTTCAAAACAGCCTTATGTTTCCTTTTTTGGTCCTTATGGATAGCTAGGAATGACTACATTTATCAACAAAGGAAACCAAATCCAAGTAACATTACCCAGATAGATATCAGTCTGCAACAAGAATTCTCTTAGGCATAGGAGAATCTCCCTCATGTGCTACCTAGAATGCCAGCTCTTGCAAATTCAAAAATGGAACACGAACGACTACAACAATCTACATAGGTCTGCGTCAAACCTAATCTAGATTGGATCAAGATCAACACAGATTTGAGCAACATGAGGACACCCAGTAATAGCTGGAGCAGGTTTCATTTGTAGGGATTCTTCTGCTAACACCCTAGTAGCCGTAGCACAACCACTAGGAATCACCACTTCCCTCACAACCGAATCATGGACAATGCTAATAGCGAATTGACAAGTAAAAAGAAGGAAGCTGGCCAAAGGTTGAATTTGAAACCGACTCGGAAAATTTGCTTCGATTCCTAACCTAGGATGCTGATCCGCCTTGGTACATATCTCTGAAACCAAACAGATCATGAGATAGATCTCCCACTGCACCGTCAAGCATAACTACAGGGAAGGCAATCCGGCAACAGATGGATTGGTCAATCTGGCTGCAGACAACAGCCAACTGGAGAACCTTACAACTTTATTTTAGGACCATACTATCCCACCATGCATTAATCAAATTGTAATGGATGACTCCTTGAGTATCACCTACCCTCGCATAATTGCCGCTTAATTTTATTAATTTTTTCATGCTTAAAAAAAAAATGAATGTTTTTTTCCACTTCCCAACAAAGGAAAACAAAATGATTGAAGAAAAACATGAGGCAACCATTTGAGATGCCTTAAAATGGGCAAAATAAACGGCCCACTTACCGGTCATTTTATCTTACAAGAATTAAGCTTCCTCAAACATTTCTTCTTTTAGTAAAACAGAAAATATTATAAAATTAACTCTCTAATCCACTGGCAAAACTCAAAAACGAGAAAACGTAGTTTTCTGGGACGAGAGGGGAAGTATTAGATATGAAATTACGTAAAAATTGCAAAAAAATTTACAATTGTAATCAACATGTTACCTCTATCAGATCTACACATATATATAGAAAATCTGCGTGAAATGTTACAAACCTTGTTTGGCTCTAAATAGTGTCACACAAAAATGGAGAAAAATAAACTAAAAATTCCATGAATTGAATATTCATTTAATATACGCGGATATAATACATCTCACTTTGCTAACTAGTCATTTAATTCATATTGATGGGAAAATAAATTGCTCTGTGCATAGAACTCCATGTGAAGACTTGCATTAATACTGTTGCACACATCATGCATGCATGGCTCTATAAACCCCACCTTCTTATTAGTTAACATGCCTACCATAGGTCCATAGTACACTGACTCTGTACTCTGTAGTGATTTTCGAGGTCGAGCTTATTAAAGCTTAATGACATAGTGAACATGGACTTAAAATCCGTTAGATTGCATATCTAGCTATTATGAACATCTTTTGAAGTTTATGCTAGCAGTTCTGAGAAATGTGGAATGGATCATGCCGATCGGAAAAAGTGTGGATCAGTAGAATCAAGGGATCATACACGTATAATTGTGAGAGGCCGAGAAGCCAATGATGCATGCAGTTGGACATGTATTAATGACATGCGGTATCATGAGTCATGCATAGCAATTCAACCGGAGATATAGGGCCGGTGGGACAGTTTTTATTGCATGCATGAGAAGTACTACTAGTTTAAAACAAAGTGTGAAGGTAGTGTATACTTAGAAAACCTATTATCACTAACCTTTAACATGAATAGTTATGACATAAAAAAACACGCAACAACTACGTACGAAATCCACCATTTTGCATTTCAACATCTAACAAAATAAGACAGGTTATATTTGGGGATTAGGAAAACCAAAAACGGTAAAGAATTCATTCGACACTATAGTGTGAGGTGGATATATGCACAACATAAAACAAGCAGCGAGGATAAATGTTTAGAACTTAGAATTGCCTAGTAAAATTCTTAATAACATTCTGAACACATCACTTAAATTTCCAACTGACTGCCTTCTACAAGATTGTCATTACCAACCAACCTCTTCATATTGATCAAAACAAACCCCTTCACCTGTAAAACGCATTCATTAGGAGCAACCACTTGATTTTGGTAATACATGAGAATTTGACTATCATTATCAAATTATGAACTATTTGTACTAGTACAACCGTTGCCACGGTGAGAGGGCCGACCTAAGAACTTGAATAAACGACACCAAGTTAAAGTTATTGAAGTGTATTTGAATGTCATTGTTCACCATTTGCGTGGGTTAATGGCACGAGTTTCTGATTCGCCACTCCAACCTGGTGGAAGTTTATGGGGTAAAATCTCTGCTCTAGAGTTCATACTTCCACTATACATGCTATAATCTGCAGTAACATCACCACCCAGCGCCAACATTTAAAATTTTTGAAGATCTGAATTTGCTTCAAAAATAGTGCTCCGACCAACTTTCACACCATTGTTGATATCTGGCATGTCACCGCGTTGTCCAACGCCCTTAATACCTAACAAAAAGAGTAAGAGTTGTTTTCTACTAAAGACCATGCCGGGTCTTTTGTTAGCAGAGTGACTAACACAAGCAGCAGCTGTCTCAGACATCCTAAACATCTCTCTCTCAACGTATCTCTTTTCAAGCCTTGGATCTGCCAACTTTAAAAATTCTCCAGTTTCAATTGCACTGGCTATCAATAGTCTGGCCTGCAGAAAACATCCGCCAAGACAAAAATTTATTTTATTCAAGGCGCACAGAAGTAAATCTAGGACAAAAATAACAGCAGGTCAAAGGTTCCTGAAATAATATACATGTGCTTACCCATTCAACTAAACTCTCACCCTGGCTTGCCTCGACAGGTCTACGTCCAGTCACAAGCTCTAGAAGCACCACTCCGAACGAGAACACATCGGATCTATCAGTCAATTTTCCGCTTGAAGCATACTCATGTGCCATGTACCTGAAAATGTATAACTCCAAATTTATTAATAATTTACAAATGATGCCACATTATCATCTATCACTGTTATATTAGCATCGTTTTATATAAAGACCTTACAGAATTAGTAATAGATATGATTATAACCTACCCAAATGTTCCCATTACACGAGTTGAAACATGGGTGGTGATGTCATTTGATAGCTTAGCGAGACCAAAATCTACAAATAGATAATCAAATATCTCAAAAACTTCCTTAGTACCCAATCTACTCATCCAGGGACTTTAGGGTGCAGATCATATCCCTAGCTCCGTATTATCCATTGTGACATCCCTGAGATTTACATATAAAATATTAATGTACTTGGGGTTCAAACTTCACTTTGGTTTCCCAATCACATACACCACAAAACAAATTATCTCTTTCACAGGTGTAAATAATCAAGACATGAGTATGATGCCAGTAGTCGAGCATGGTTAGAACCTAAGCCTATAGTGAGACCATTTACAGATTTTACAGAGGAACAAACATATACAAAGAAAAACACTATTAAAGTAGGCGTGTTCTCTCCTCGAAATCGAGGGCTAGACTTTGGACCACCTACTTATTCTCCCAAATACACCGAAATTACAAATAAGGATAACGAATATGACAGGGCAGCGAAATTGCACAAGCACTTTCATCTCTAAATAGCAACAGAGACACTTTGTTTAGCTAAACAAACTGTCTTTAGCTTATCGGTAAGAAAATTATTTTTCCATAACTTCCATGGTGCTTAGCATATGTTTTCAACAATAAATATCAATCCAAAATTACCGCTTAATTTTACCTGCTTCCCCTTTCAAAGCCAAAGTGGATGACTGCCCTCTTTTGAATGATCTCATGCTCAATATACTTAAAGCCAATAGAGCACCACACAGAATTGTACCAAACCTAATACCTGAAATGCTTCCAGTTAGCATGAAGGAAAGAAATCCTCCGAGACAAATAAATGCACCTGCACAACATACAATAACCCACGAAGAAACTTTAAATTTGCAAATTTCATCCCTCGAGTAATAAAAACTCTGTAAAATGGCGCACTCGACTAAGATACACAGGTATGTACGTACCATATAGAATGCCAAGGAAAAAATGAGGAACTTTGTCAACATTTTTCTAATCATCCGCTGTTGAGGGTGCAAAAATTTCCACCATATCCTTCACCTGCTCGGGAGATTTCTCTGCAACCGTCAAGAGATACTCCTTACCTTTTACACTAATATCTTTAGCTAATCTACTCAAATCATGGCTTGATTTTTCTGCTTGAATTTTCAATTTCTCCAAGTCTCCTTCAAGATAACCGCAACCCTTTTAGAATACAACTCATAAGCTTCTTGTGGTATGTCCCGCATTTTCAATGCCTGCTATTTAAACAACTCCAAAGATTCGATGCCAAGCTTCTTCTGGGATTCTTCAGCTCCAACTTCAACCTCACTCTTCTCCTTTTCCTCATCTATCTCAATATGCTTATGTTCCGCAGCCTTCTGCAGATCCTTCGGCCTCCAACTTTAATTTTATTTTTGTCCTTTTCCGCATTGATCTCATCGGGCCGAGTAAATCAATTCAAAGACACTCAATAAAACATCAAACTTTTCCTTCGAATAAATGCACACTAATTCAACAATTCAATGCCGAATCGGACACCTGTCCACAACACGAGTGGGTCTTATCAATAGTTATCATCCCGTGACACATTATGATCCCACCCTAAAAAAAACTTCGTACATTCTCAATGTGAGAAATTTCCAGTTAGGGTATGTGGGTGGGGGGCTTATGTTTATGATCTCAATAAACCCTTAAAATGCCTCTAAATGTGTCTCTACTAGTATCAGGTCCAAGTATAAATGTATAAAAATGTGTTAACTTGTCTGTGAACTGCATAAATCTGGCGTCTGTATATGGTGTTTCCATTCTTGAAAAGTTTTGTAATGTTTACACAGACAAATATGATAAACATTTCAACCATGAACAATCAAATCCAAGACCAGATACTAAACATCAAATGGCATCAAATCCATGAAGCAGTGTTGAAATCAAATCCTAAAAAATTCTTTCCCTATCATGTTTCAGTTTCAAGCATTGTTGAAATCAAATCCTAAGGAAACCCTAGGTTCTTCATACTTAATTCAAAGCAGTTGAGTGATTAAATCATTTAAGAACATATGATGAACGTTCAATTTATCGGAGCAGAAGAAATTCGTACCTTCAATCTCAAAACAAGAACACCCAAAATCCCCTTTTCGATTATTCTCAAATCCCAACTGAAATGGTTCATAACCAACACCTTTCTTTCTATGAGATAGAATCATAAATTTAGATTAGGATTCGAAACCCATACTCTGATTCTTCAATTTCGACACAAAACCTAACTTCTCTGCTCAATTTCTTTCTTCATCTCGATGTCCTCTATCGGTATGAAAAAGAAAGAAGAAGGGAAAAAGAAAACAAGGAAAAAAATAAAAAGGAGGTTGCCGAGATTCGAACCTGCAACGTTTAGGTCACTTTACCATGGATTTTACTAAACTACCCCTCAACATTTACTACATTACCAACCTCCGTGTCCTTTTTTTCTGCACACGAAATTTACGTGATAACCCATCTTGTTTTGTTATATTTACGTCAATTTTAGTGAGAAATAAAAGCATAAAGGGGCTCTTTAGTCCTTTCATTGTTGATTGAAAATGGTTTGGGACACCAAAATCCAATTTTTTTGTGTCAATTGATGACTTACAATTTACAAAAAGTGGCCATATAAAGTCTCCTCGCTTCGCTCGGTCGGCCCAATTATTTTGATGAGTGCCCAAATATAAACCAAGTGATTGCGGAATCCAGCATCTCTCTGCTTGCGTGGCAGGGGATAGAGATGCGCTTTTTTTTTTTTAGGTTTTTTTTTCGTTTTCTCACCATGAACTGAATCGATACACCAACCCCTTCTTCTCCTCTGAATCCAAATCAAAGGAAATTTTCATCTTCTCCTTCGACTGAGAATGTGATCAATCATGGAATTGTGGATTTCCCTCATCTCTCAACTGCTTCTGCTGGTGGAGATAACGGAGTTTCAAATGAAAATCTAAAGTCCGCAAATTGGAAATCTCTTTTCCCCAAAGAGAAGGGGAGCATTGAAGATCCTGATGCGAGTAAGTTGTCCTATCACAAACCCCTTTGTGTTAATGGAAAAACCATCATTCCCCGAATCGATTTTGAAGAAGAAATTAGGTTTGTGAAAAAAATTGGTTGGGTATTTTGTGGGTAGTCGTCTTAAATTTTACTCAGAGAGGCTTTTGAAGAAGATTTGGAATCTCAAAGGGGGTTTTAGATTGACTATCAATGGAGATTCTATTTTCTTATTTGAATTTGATTTAGTTAAAGATAAAATCTCATCAATGGAAAAAGGCTCTGTATTTATTTCAAATCGCTTATTCTTGATTCGTCCCTGACATTTATTTGTTGAACAAGAGATACAAGAGATGAAGAAATTTCCAATTTCGTTGAATTTGATAAACATCCCAATTCACTTGTGGAATGCAAAGGGAATCAGTATGATTGCAAGTGTCTTAGGTATCCCTTTGTTAACTAACAAACATACATCTGCTAGGACTCATATGAGCTTTGCTTGAATTTGTATAGAGATTGAGCATATTTTGATTATCCTTCTAGTATCCATTTCTCTTTTGGTGGCAAGGAATTTGAAGTGAAAGTGGAATACACTTGGAAACCCCCTACTTGCTTATCCCGTGCTTCTTTTGGTCATTCAAGAGGTAAGTGCACTAAGGATGTTGCAAAATGTAATATGGATCTGCAAGCAAGGTTCTTAACATGGGATGGATACCTAGTGACAATAACGGTGATAAGGAATGTGTTGGACAGATGCTAGAGACTCAAGGGATGTCCAAGGAAGGTGTAATTGTGAATGGGTTTAAGGAAATAAGTGAAAAGGCGGAAACAGGAATGCCTAGTATGGAGTCTGCATATGACAAGAGAAGTTCTATGGCTAAAAACACTGAGGCTACTAGTGCTCCTGTTGAAACTACGAAGAAGAATAAAAGAGATCTACGCAAATCAAAGAAACTCTTTCGGTTGAGGAGATTCAAGAAGCTATTAAGATGAATTTAAATCCTCAACCTAGGTTATGGATGGGACAAGCACTTCATCTTCTGATCCGTCCATTCCCCCGGATTTGAAAACCAGAATAGATTCCATGTTCTTGAAGAAGACGAGGAGGTTGCCACTTCTCAATTAGGTTTGGAAGATGAAGAGTTAAGCATATCAAACACGGCTTCGCTGAATCAATTCGACTAAAAAGCAAGAAAGTAAAGTCAAAAGTTAAAGTGATGGTATGTTTCCTCCAGTACCTTAAGTACAAAACCGAAAAATGTCCAAAAATCTAGAGCTCCTAATAATATATCAACATCTAAACTTATGGATCTTGGCTCTCTATGGGGTTAAGACTTTCCCCCTTTGGAGGTAGACCGTGAAGACATGTTTAACAATCTTGAGAAAATTATGAATACTTAATCGTAGGGGATGTTGAAGAGTCTTTTACTTAGGTAATGTTCTCTTCGTGTTCGCAGTTGCATTTTGAAATTCAAGTTGGACAAGATGTGTCTTCAAATGCTTTTGTATGCTTAGAAATTGCCAGGTCTTTAGTTCTAGCTTTGTGCTATTTTTTTTCTTTGAGTTTTGTGCTCATCTTTATTTGTACCCGCACTTGACAGGTTGTGCCCTTTATTCTCTTTGATCGATCAAAAAATAAAAAATAAACCAAATGATTGCGAAGACTAACCTAGAGAAAAGGGAATGAAGAACACAAAAAGAGAGACGAGAGGCCTCGAGGCATAAAACATCCGATTTTTGTGTTTCCGGAAAATCCAATTTTAGTCCGTTTGATCTGTATAGCTATTTATATAATTTAATATTTGATCCAGACTAAAAAATTTGCAGCTCCACATCCAATTATTAAATTTTAAACCTGGTATACTAAAAAAATTAATATTTGATCTAGACTCCATCAATTTGCTGCTCCACATCCAACACCAATAAACAAACAAAAAAGCATTTTATTTATGAGAAATCCCCATTTATATAATCCTGCAAGTAGTAATTGCTCTCGTAAGATTAATCGGGATGAGGCAAGGAGTTCAGTCGATTACAAAAAACATACCCAGCATGTCCAACTCAATTTGTTTGGTCATATTCATTTTAAGTCAAAGGAATTCAACTCACTTCACCTATCTTTGTACTCCAAGAAACCAGCTGACTTGCTTTAAACGACACGTGGTAGAACAAACCGCCAGCTTGTCTGTACTTTTACCTCAATGGAATTCAACTTCCTCAAACATCTTACTTCATTCATTTTGTAAACAACAATATTATAAAATGTATACCCTAAGTAAAATGAGAAAATCAATTTTTGTAGAATAGAGGGAGTACTGGATTATAAAAGATTTGTAATAATTTTTTCTTTTACCATATTTATCAATGTAAATCACTTTTAAATCTATAAATACATGTAAATAGATTAGAGAATACATATACAACAAAGTCCGAAACCATGTTTGGTTACAATGTCACACATAAGTGCCCAGAAACTAAGCATGCAATGAGTAATATTCAATTATTGTCTAATTGAATGGGACATAACATGAATTATGTCAGACGGAGTCAGTTCGATTTGGAAAACATTTTTTTATAGAATTCTTTTCTTTAACTCAGTCCATACCGAGTTGTGTTTGTTTCAAATCTTACTCGTTTGACTCGGTTTGGATTAAGTTCAAATAAAACCAACGAGTCCCGACTCCCCTACGACTTACTAATACTCACAGTCACAGACAATCAGAGCCGATCCTGAGTCTAGAAGGGATCTGTGCGAACTCAGTCATAGGGCTTTTTTATATGGTTAAATATTATTAAAAAAATGTTATTAAGAAAACAAAATATGATGACAAAAACTCGGAAAGACTCGTTTTTCATTTTCAAGAATCGATTCGTACATTAAATCAAAAATTTATAGTTAGTTTTGACATACGATAATAGAAATTTTGCATTTAAATGGAATGCACAATTGGGGGATAGTTTTATTAATTGGGTGATATAAATTACTACCCCCATCCAATGAAGCTTGCTAAGGGGTGATTTTCAGGTGCGAAAGTACTAAACTACCCTGAAAATTAACTAAATGCCTATGAAAATATTTTTTTTACTCTTTAAATCATACATATAGAACGCGAAATTGGGGGATATAAAAGGAATCGGGGGATATTGATTACTTCTCCCAACCCATGGTGTCTGCTAAGGGGTGGTTTTGGGGTGCAAAAAATACTAAAATGTCCTCCCTTCAAAATAAAAAACAAAAAACAAAATCATATCCCTCATTTCCATCTCCACTTCTTATTAATCTCTTTCAGGGTTAGAGCTTTGAAACCCAAATATTCCCATTCCCTTTCAAATTCTAAACTCTCCCCACTCTTCTTTCAAATTCTCTTCCTCCTTCTCGGCTCCCTCACTTTGGAAACAATTTTTTTTTTTTTCAATTCGGAAGTGATGAAGATCATCTTTGCAAGTGATGAAGACAATGTCGGAATTGATGAAGACCATGCCTTAAATCGGTGTCGCATGGTTGGTAACTAACATTCAATGTCGTAACTAAGACACGGCGTATGCTCGATGGTTCTTGTATCAATGCCGGTAGTCAAGTGAAAAAAATTGAAGTTTCTGGATACTTTTCATCATGTGCCAGATAGAAATTTAAGCAACATACTATGCTTAGGATAGGTACCTGCATGCTCTAGAATTAACTAACTGTTCCTAAGTGGACTGATCAAATGGAAAAAAATTCAAAACGGAATATTTTTTTACATCGCTGTAAGTGATGAAGACCATGCAGAATTGGTGAATAAACCATGCCGGGAAAATGGTGCCGCATGGTTCTTCACTTAACATTCAATGCAGTAACTAAGGTTTAAGATGCTCGATCGATAGAAATCTATCAATGCTTGAGTCAAGTGAAAAAAATTGAAGTTTCCTGGATACTTTTCATCATGTTCCTAAGCATAGAAATTTAAGCAAAACCATGCCTAAGTAGTTCCAGATGCTCCAAAATCGATAATCGTGTTGGAAGTAGACTGATTAAAACAGAAAAAAATAGGTTTTGAAGATCAAAACCTGAAAAATTTTGTCCCCTCCCGGATAGTGGCAAACAATTTATGAAAAATTCAAACAAATGCCGGCATGGTTTTTTGGTTGAATACCATGCCGACACCAAGCTTTTTCAGTTTGCAACAATGGTGGATTCAAAGAAAAAAATCAAATTTTCAACCTCTAAAGCATTCTCTCTTCACAATCATTCTCCACTATCACCAAAAAAAGATCCCTCTCAAATTTTTTTTCCATCTTTCTACTCTCATCTCATTCACCCAAATACAAATACACACTAATCATTTAACAAATACTTAAGATTTTTATTAATTATTATTAACCACTAAACCTGATTAGTGAGGGGTAGATTAGGATTTAAAAAAAATACTTAGATAAGGTGTGACTCCGAATTGATATCTGGATCCAGTTTTTATCCTTTTCTTATATCCCCCAATTTCGCGTTCTACATATACTAACCAAAAATCCTAAAACTATTCTTCTCATATCCCGATTCTCTCCATCTTCTCTTCATCTTCTCCTCTACCCGATTCTGGTTTTGCTCCACGAAACAAACAAGACCATTGAACAAGAAGAAAATTTACAACGGAACATGGTTTTGCTCCACGATAACATAAGTATGATACTACTATGTTTTTTTAAACTTAAGTGATTCTTTTGAATGTGACTAACCAATAATAAATTAACATGTAGCAAATACATCGATGTTATATCATAAAGTCACTGCAAAAATCACGAGAAAAAATCTTAAAGAGCGAATATAATAGAGATAATAAACTGTGTGGTTTCGATTTTCAGCGGATAAGCATATCTCAAGAAATGTTAGATTAATAAGCGAGTAAAAAAATCTTAGTAATAGAGAGGCATGTGATGAAATCAAGGGATGCAATACCACTTACCATATGTACATTTCTAGTAAATATTGGCTTTGCGATGCGCTTGGACAGGTGTTAGGCACATGGCATATACCGCGCTAGATTCTACTTGAGATCGGGAGCTTTGATGAGAATTACAATCCGACTTACATTGGCATTTTAAATACGCTAATGGACCATCAAAATAAAAATTACTATTATCAAAAAGAATGATTTGCAGGATGAATATACCAAAACAATTGTGCACCAACACATGCCTCAGCGCCAATTCCAAATCTAGGACCGTATTATCCTCCAAGCACTTTATCATATAGGCATGAGAATGGTGAATAGGTTTGGTATTAAATTTGGTGCCTTTGGGGTACTTATTTATTTAGAGTTTTCCTTTTATTCTTTAGAACGCACTCAGGTTATTGTTTAGGTAGATTTTTTAGAAGTCACATGCTAGTTACTTCCTACTTCCGCCTTTGTTATTGTTTTCCTTTTAGCGAGATATTTTGGTTCTTATAGTTTTTCACTTATTCTACAATTTGCTTACTCGAAATTTTTTCAATAATTTGTGCTCTTTATGGATTGAGTAACCCAGCAAATACATCCTCAGTACAGTCACCCTTCACATCCTTCACATCAAAAATTACATATAAAATTGATGAAGACTACTATTCACAATGCTGCATCACTCAAGGCGATCCTGAGTCTTGAAGAGGAGAGAAATGTAAGTGTAGATAGAGAAGTAGTAAAAAGTCTGATGGGTAGACTGGGAATAAACGCTTACTTTATACAGCTTATAAATTTTTTTACTTGGATACGGTGGTGTAATTTAGTGTCTCCGACCAATGTTCTTTCGATATTCCATAATCGGAAAGGACTGTGCATCGCACGGGTGAGAAACTAGTTTTTCTAATTTCTCTCTTGGAGACTTGAAGAGAAAAAAAAAGCTACCGAGCCTGAATGGATTTGATCACCTATATGGAAGCAAGGCCCGGATGCGATACAAAAGGCATAAGATCGAAATTTGGACTGCAAGGCGCGTCGCACACTTCGCACACCCTCGGGACCCAAAGCTACGCCATACACGACATGTCTTCCCATTCTGTTGGAATTATATGGTGTAAAAACCAAGAAGGGCCAAATACATGTTCAAATGGAACAAGTTAGTCGACGATAGCACTTTGAATATGCCAGGTTTTTACTATTATTTTCCTTTCCGCCATAGAAAGATTTGAAGTTTGAGGAAAGACATAGAAAGATTTGAATTTTGTGTTTCCACGAAATTATATTTTAGTCCTTTTGACTATATAGCCATAGAGTCATGTAGAATTATTGTTCCTTATGCGACTTGTATCAAGAATTCTAAATAAACCGCTTTTATAGACTACATAAAAACCGTGTATCCACATTTATTTCTTAGGCAGGACCCAAAAATAAACCCATGTTAATTACCAAGGGTGCGGGACCCATCCCACATGTGAGTACACGATTTTTGCTTAGTTTTTAGGGACAGTTCATTTAGAATTACCCGACTTGTATTTGCTAGGTTTTCACATATAATTTTTATTTTGCTTGTGTGGAACTAAGGTGGCAATATATACTTACGATAAGGCTTTCTTAAACATTGTTAATTTAACGATTTCATTTTATAGGTTAAATAGGTAACTACTAATCTTATAATTAGGCGTGCTAAAAATAATATTATACTTATAACCACTATTAAAACTGAATGGACCGGTTGAACGTTGTACCAGAGTGGTATTCAGATTAGGAAAAATAGAAAGAAAATCGACAGAGAAAATGGATTCTAAAAAAGTTAATATTTGATCCAGACTTGATCAATGTGCTAGGAATCCTGCAAGTGGTAACTTACTCTCGTAGGATTAATCGGAAACGAGGGGAGGAGTTTATGTATTTAGTAGCTCAACTAAAAGATACCCAGCATGTCCAACTCTATTTATATGGTCAAATTCAGTAAAGTTAATAATAAATTAAGACAAATGATTGATTGATTCTTGAGAACAGAAATCGGGATAAGAAAATGAGTACCGTCCCCCAACCCAACTAGGAAAAATGTAAAAAAGAGTAAAAACGGGCGAGATGTTTCGTGAGAAGACATGGTTTTTACCAACTCTTATCTAAAATGACTTCTGAATAAGTAAAATCAATACCATGTCATTGGGATTCATTTTCCTCCGGCATCTAACTCACAGTCACTTCATAGATCTTTGTACTCTAAAGTTCATATATTAATGAGACATATGAAATCTCTTAAGATCAATGTCTTCACATATGGCTAACTAATGGACTAAATTGTTGCTGGATATATATAAGCACAATACATGTCCATACGAATTTTGTTTATTTTCTGGTTTCTCATTTAAACATTGAATTGAGCATGACAGTTCATTCATTTCATCCCCAAGTGCACAAAAAAAAAAACACTAGAGTCATGTGTAACAAAGTTCAATTCCTTTTTTTCATGACATAGCTATAATGAGACGATT
Source organism: Papaver armeniacum (assembly GCA_023531295.1). Lineage (NCBI taxonomy): Eukaryota > Viridiplantae > Streptophyta > Magnoliopsida > Ranunculales > Papaveraceae > Papaver > Papaver armeniacum. The sequence goes on from JAJJWW010000064.1 coordinate 28,511, forward strand.
GCCATCTTAACTTGCCATCTTTTGGCATGTTCAAATGACCAAGTTGCAAATTTTGAAATTACAACAATTTTTATGGTTTTACCTATTCGCCACCCATGTTTTTCCTAGTTGCCACCCTTTCACAATTTCTAAAATAATTTCACTTTTCAATTCTGTTTTTTCCTATTTACCACCTACAAAAGTCAAATTAAATTTGACTATAACTATTATCACCCTTGTTTATCTTCTTCTTCCCTAATCTCTTTTTTCATTTGAAAAACCATTGAAAAAACCTTTAAACCCTAATCTGCTTTTCATCCGTAAACAATATATAGATATAAACTTAGGGATTCTTCGTCTTCTTCCTTTTACATTAATCAGAACTAGTGGAAGTGTTAAAAAAAAATCATTAGTCCGTTAACTTAATAAATTACCGTCAATGTCTTACAAAAGTATATATGATTAATTGATGAACAGATTACATTCAAAGCTCTAAAATCCGAAAGAAGCTATAGTCGTAGCTATGAGTAGTTGTCTAGCACGACCTGTTGAGAAAAACTCTAATCGCTCGTACTACCACTAAAGCATTGATAGTCGTCCAGATATGGAGGACTACAAATTTTAGTTTTGATCTTCCTGGATTTTTTTTCTTTGGTAGTGGATCATAGAGGCAGATCACTTTAACAATTTTAAAGTTTGATCATTTTAAAAGATATTCAAAATCAAACCGATGGGTAAAACAAAACTAAATTAAAAGACAAGAGAACGGAGGGTGATGATGGAGCCAAAGGTGGTCGGTGGTGGAAGAAAAAATTGGTCGACAGTAAAGATGGATTTTTTTTTGTTTATTTATTTTTGCAACTTAGGGTTCTTTTTGTTTTGGTTGATCGGTTTGGTTATTGTTGGGTGTAAACAAAAATTCAATAGGTAGTAATTAGGATTTATTACAAATTATGTGGGTGTTAAATAGGATAAGTGGAGGTGGGAATTAATGAGAGTGGCAAATAGGAAAAATGTGGGTGGTAAATAGGTGAAACCTTTTTTATTGTGGTTAAAATTTGGGAGTTTTTGCCACAGTGGACCCCGGATCACAAACAATATTCAATATCCCGCTGAGTCGCTGACAACCATCTTAAACAATAAAATATTCTCCCTTGACCATGGTAAAATTAGAAAAATACTAGAGTCCGTGCTTCTTCTGAGTTCTCTCTTACTCACAGGCAGCAGAAGACGATTCCAAACAACCGAATTCTTCTTCTTCTTCAGCAATCATGGTTAAATCTTCAGCTCAGGACAGGAGGTAGTAATAATCTTTTATAAACTACTTCTCTTCTTCATTTTTCCATGTATTATTATCTCTTCATCATGAAATTGGAAAACTAACCATTCTATGGTGGGTGGGGGGTTACAAGTGAATTAGGTAATTGTACATACTTAGATCTAAATGGAAGTTTGCCTGATAATTTTGAGAAGTTGTAATTATTTGGCAATTTATGATAATATATTGAGTGGGAAATACCACAATCTTTGTTTATCATGGAAAATTTGGGATCAGTTCTTTTGTCGTGGAATCAGTTAACGGGTTCGATCTCAAGCAAATATAGTTAAGATGATGAATCCTTACTTTGTCTGGAGAGTGTACCTTACTCAATTGGTAATTGCACTAAATTGACTGAGATTTATTTCAGGGATAACAATTTGGTTGGTGTTTTGCCCGCAATGTGTTTGATGTGGGTTCTAACAGTCTACCAGCTCAAGGATTTGGTGGTAGTAATTGCAAGACATTAAGCACATTGGATTTGTCTTTTGATGGTGAAATTCCTAATGAGTCGGGAAATTGTACTAGTTTGCAAGTTTTTTTAGTGGGATCTCAAGTAATTTGTACTCGAGTATCCACATTTTGGGTATCTGTGGTGATCCATCAAGAAGCTGCGACATTCTTAGCGAAGTAATGATTGTAATCACTTCTATTAGCTCTGTATTTGCCGTTACCACAGTAACAAATGAAGAAGTTTCTGATTAAGATGTTCAATCTCCTCTAATAAGAAAAATTACGAAAGCCACAGAGAAATTTGAGTTAGAGATTTGTTACAGGAAGACGAGTGCATGGAATTGTTTACAAGGCGTCCATTAATGAGGAGAATCACTATGCAGTGAAGAAGCTTGGTTTTGTAGGTCTGAAGGGAGCAAGTGCAAGTATGGTTAGAGAAATTCAAACTGTTGGACAGATAAGACACCGGAATCTAGTGGGGTTATAAGAAATCTGCATGAGAAAGGATTATGGTCTGATCTTGTACAAGTACATGCACAATGGTAGTTTTATAATGTTCTGCATGAGATTAGTCGACTCCAGATTTCACTTGCGATTCGCTACAAGATAGCTCCAGGAACTGCTGAGGGATTGTCTTATCTTTACCAAGACTGTCATTCTGCTATTGTGCATCGAGATATCAAGCCTAAAAACATACAATTAGACTCAGAAATGGAAGCCCATATCTCCGACTTTGGCATTGCAAAACTCATGGATCAATCTTCCGCTTCCATTCAATCAACCTCGATTGCAGGCACCACTGGATACATTGCACCGGGTACTAACGTGTTATTTTTCAGAATCTATACGACTGGATACTGCATATAATATGGTGTCACATTAACTACTGAGACACATGGATTTTGTAGAGTTGTCGGAGTAAGACAAACGTCTGGGAGATGGGTGGCTGAGAGATCAAAGACTCCTTACAGAAAGTTAGGCTATGGCTTGTTACTTTGACACAAAAGAGAATACAGTATGTGCCTATGATGATGCAGCCTGTGCCCTCCATGGACCAAACTCGCACCAACTTCGAGTTGCCGATTACAAACTCATCTACTGCCTCTGTCGCACTTCTGTCAAAAGTAATACACCTATGCAGAAATATTTGACACCAGTCTCCTTTGAGGATTGTATTAGTACTGAAGCTACTGCGGGATGTGAAATGATTGATGGTGGAGATTAATTAGGTGGTCTGCTTGTTTTCTGTACTTACTTAACACTTTGTTGTTGACGGTAGAGTTTGGAAGATGAAATTGTCAGCCAGGCAGTACTGAAGCTAGCAAGCCTGCAGGTCTGGAGTGTTTGTCTTACCGGTGGTTTTAGGTACTGGAAGGGAAGGCTGCAGTCGAGGAAAAATTACTGGAAGGAAAGGCTGTCCTTCCTTGTTCAAGTCTGAGGTCTAGGGTCATCATGGACACCCGGCTGATAATTTTCTTAAAAATCTGTATCTGCTGTCTGACATAGCGACTCCGAGCAACTGCAGTAAGAACTTGCAGAACGTCGAGAAGAGATAAGAAACCAAGGGTTTAGCTAGCAACTGCAGGAGTAAATGCAAAGGCACAAGTATCATTTTCATTATCTTGCAATATATTTCGGGTTTAACGGTACATCAACTTAGCCCAGCCCACTCCCTTCTCAATATTATTTCTTATGTCTGTGTCGGCCCTTTAACTGGTGGGTAGCTAGAAGTAAATTTGAGATTTTCTGATTTCGTGTTTTGAACCAATGTTTTCATTTGCTGCAAGTTTTTCTTTCTAGCATTTGTTTTAGTAGCAGAGCTTGCTCTAGAATGTATTGGCTACCTGCATTTGTATAAGTTAGGTATAGTCATATTTTGGTGGTATAAAGATTCAGAGTAGCTCTTTCTAGAATTTAAATTGGATTATATACTCAGGAAAAACAGGCAACAACTAACATACGAAATTCACCATTTTGGCAGTTCAATCTCTAAGGAAATTGAACAGTTTATTGGGGATAACAAAAACCAAAAACGGTAAAGCATTCGACACTCTAGTATAAGGTGCATATATATGCACAACATAAAAGAAGCAGCGAAATTGAACGTTTGGAACTCCTCGAATAGCCTAGTAAGATTCTCAGAAACATTCCAAACACATCACTTAAACTTCAACTGATTGCCTTCTGCACGATTATCATTACCATCAGACCCCTTCACCTGTAAAACGCTTTCATGAAGAACAATCACTTGATTTTTGTAGTACCTGAGATTTTGAACAATTAACCCCAAGAAATTCACCACTGCCAGTACCATGACAAATAACGAACAGATAAATACCCTTGCTTTGATGTTCATCTCATAGCTCATAACCCAATTTCCAAAACAAACAATTTCAATAACAGCACCAAAGTAGAAAATTGCAGGTTTGATCTTTTTCTCCTGCAAGAGTTGTTTACTCTTCTTTATGGCTCCTGAACCATAGATGTTCGATTTCGATTCAAGAATCGAAACCACATTCGAAAAATTCCACCATGCTATAAAACGCCCATGGACCACGAAGATGAAGAAAAAGTAGATGAGAAAAAGATAGTACCTATGGCAGATACCAGGACATGATTAATTTCCGGTATTGTACGAATCAAAGAAAACATCGTACACAACAAAGTAAGCACAACCAAGTAAGCTATGTAGTTCAGGAAAATGAGGGGTATGGCATGACAAAAGGTCATTGCAAGACGTTTTAAGATACGAGGAAGACATGAAAGAATAGTAATTGGTGACAAGGCTTTGGAAAGGTAAGAAGTTGCAAGAGTAAAGGTTGCAGCAGAGATGGACAGAAGATAGAAGGCGAAGAACAAAACAAGGGAGACGCAGTAGTACTGGATAGAATTCAGTTTCAAGAAAATAGAAGCGCTAGAACATTTGCATCAAAAAAAGAAGCGCTAGAACATGTGCGAATGATTTGTTTATACGGAAGAAATGAGTTGGCATGAAGATATTCAGGTGATGATTTGTAATAAACATCGGCAATACAGAATGCGAGTGCCAGATTATTGGTTTCCATCAAGAATTGTAAAATGAAAGAGGAAGAACGGTGAGAAAGAAAATACAGAAGAATTTTCTTGGAGAAGCTTTGAGAATTGTTTTGACTGAATGTTTGATACATGCAACACTTACTAACTCTTTGATTTTTTGCTGTGAATTCTTGACTTCAGGATCTTCAAACAACTCCATTACTTTCACTTGTACTTGGTGGATAAGAAAGAGAAGAAACCTGTTTATGAGTTGGTGGTGTTTTGTTTCTGCAATGAAATCGCAATAAATAGGGTTTCGGTGGTGGTAGTAGTTGAGAAGAGGCTTGCCAGAGACGCGTTATTTTTTCTTACTAATAAGAGATGCAATAATTTTTTTCTTCTGGAATTAGTTTTACCATTTTCAGGATGACATTGATTAGTAACGCCTGTAACTCTCATTAGAATTTACAAGTGGGAGACTAGGAAGCTTCCTTTATTTTATTTTAAAATGATAATTAGATCTTTGAAATGATAATTAGACTTAGTTTCCTTGTGATTTAAAATGATAATTAGACTTAATTTCCTCAAACATGTTATTTTATTTTGAAGATTTAGATCTTTTAATCTAAACATAGTATTTTTGTAATAAATAAAATGCTAAAAAGTTTATACAATCTTTTAATCTTTTTTACTTTTCGGATCCAATCCGTTCTCGTTGGGTATATACAAGCATAAAATGTACATGCAAGCCTTGTTTATTTTCCAGCGTAGATTGGGGTATACTCAAACTAATTGGGGTATACCCAATAAGATAAAATAGGGTCATTTAGAAGTAAAACCAAGCCACCCTTAACCTTGTATTTTCAAAATGGCAAAATTGCGCTCATTTAATTAACACTAAAATTATGATTAGATTAATTAATTAAGTTTAAATTGATTGAATAGATTAAAACTTATAAATTTTAAGTTATGAAATTTTGTTTTTGATTGAACTTTTGTGGGATGATTTTTGATGTTTTTTTTTTTTTTTGAGAATATCTCTTGCAACGAAAATGAAGCACACAACCGAAATACTTGTAAAAAGGGGATTGCAAATCTGTTATATGAAATCATACTCAAAATCAAAGAATAAAACAACACTTTCGAAAGTATGAAAAGCTCAAGCAAGCTCTTCATCGTCGACCTCATGGCTAAAAGTGGCTCAAGAAGCTCTTCATCCTGACCACGGCCAAAAGTGGTCAAGAAGCTCTTCATCGTCAACCCCACTAGGCCAAAAGTGGCCTGTAGAAAGATCTTCATCGCCGACCTTGCCGACTTTTGTTTTTTGACATACGAGGAGATGATATAAAAATTTATCGCCGGCAAGGTATTCAAAAATACCCTTCCTTTTGTTTTTGACCGGGCGAGGTATTCAAAAAATACCCTTCCTATTTGATTTGGCCTAAGGTATTCAAAAAATACCCCGCTACTGTTGAAAAAATTTACAACGTCGCCATGGTCATTATGAAAAGCTGCAAGATGTGCATGCTACGACCTTTGCCGACCAAAAAAAACAAAATCATAATTTTCGATTTCTAACCTAATATAACAATCAAATCACACAACACAATGATGGGTTTGAGTTTAAACATCATTTATAGTCTTCTTTCGCTAGTAGAGTCAACAATTTTTTGGAAAATCAAAGTTGAAAATTTTTATATGGCTTTGGTTGATGGAAGATGAAGATGAACAAGAAGAAGAAGAAGAAGAAGAGAAGAAGATGAAATGAAGAGAATAAAACCTGATTAGGGTAATTAAGATTATTAATGGGTAAGGTAGTTTGTAACTTACCCATTAGGACTCCCTAAAACCCACAAAAGTGTTCCTTTAAAATTGGGTATACCCCAATTAGTTTGAAAAGATACCCCAATCTCGCTGTGTTTATTTTCTAGTATCACGTTTATTTATAAGTGGAGAAAACTGAGCATAAAACAAGTACGAAATGTAATGTGTTTAAACAGATTATGATGTATTGCCGCGGCCACCACCACCATATATAAAGTCTAAACCACGGTAAAAGAGGCAACTAGCTTATTGTATTAGTTCACAGCTTAAGTACAAAAAGGTTTTGAACATGTGAAGGGATTTTTTTTCCCTAAGAAATACAGAAATAATTGACACAAGAAATCAGAAAGAATAAAGTGAAGCTGATCTTCCGTAAGCTAAAATGCAATTTAATGTTACTGAAGATAAAATTAATTTCAATGTTTTAATCTTAATTTTCATGCTAATTTCAAATTAAAATCCATGATATATGTAAAGAGTAATGTTTGGTAAAAATTTTGGGGATTGAATTTCAGGACCTTGTATGACACTAGGATGGGCGTTTTCCTTAAACCGTTTGAAGAATTTTTGATAAATAAACAACATCTAGTGCCGTTGATTAAAAGAATTTTTAAGATTTGTCTTTCGTAGTTTTCTAAAAACAAAGGGCAAAATTATCGTATAGAGGCTGTGAATAAAGACGAGATTTGATCAAGTACGCATTTCAGAAAACGGGAGCCATAGCTTCCAGACTACATTGACTACTATTTTACTTATTTATGTCGAGTATTTATTAAAAAAAATTCTCCAAAGAAGAAAGGTTACAGTTAAAAAAAGACCCTACATACTGTGGCAATGCTCTTCCGAGACAAAAAAAAATGTTCGCCGTCGGCAAGATTTACGCTTACAAAATAACCGATTGTGACTTAGCTTGCCATCTTTTGGTATCTTCAAATGACCAAGTTGCAAAATTTGAAATTCATTGTGGTTAAAATTTGGCAGTTTTTTGCCATTCTTGCCACAGTGGACCGCAATTCACACTCCAAATGGGCACTTGACCATTAAAAGTTGAAATAAGGCACACTATACAATACATCCCGCTGACAACCATATTAAACAATAAAATAAATATTCCCCCTTCAACTTACAAAAATGCTAGTCTCCTTCTCGGGAAAAAAGTTTGATGCTAGCCGCTAGAGCCGTTGGATCACCCAATCCAACGGTGGTGATTGTCGTGGAGTTTTTTTACCCAAGGATAAAAAATGAATTTGATACATAAATCACCACCACCGTTGGATTGGTCGATCCAACGACTTTCTAAAGAATTGTCAAAAAACGATCTAAGTTGCTAGATCAAAATCGTTTCCTCTTCTCGGCGCTTCTTCTAAGTTCTCACTTATCACTTATCAGCCATAAAAGCTAAAGGGAAGAAGGACCAGTGCAACTGCAAGTAAAAGGGCCTTAAAATGGGATAACACCAGGGAACTGTTTTTGTATTGAGGATTGATGAGTCTCTACTTGAGAGAGACACTATTAATCATCATAACTCACTATCTCTCTCTGTTTCTCTGCAAATGTCCTGAACCTGGAAAATGAATGAGAAAATTAGTGAAATACCCACGCCACAAGAATAAAAATGTGGCACACCATTAAAAGAGAAAAAAATGATGCCAATACTATATATAACAGGAGTAGTCAATATGAACAGTGGGAATTGCAAATATGGCATTTTTAATACAAAGATATGAGTTCAATGAATTCATTTCAAACACAACATAATCTCAGTTCTCTGTTGTTTTTGGGTGGGGTATGGTAATGTCAAAATACTCAGAATAACTTGACTTTTACTGTAGCTATGTATGGAAACAATGTGAAAAAACTCGGAAAACAAATTGGAAACTATCTATAAGGGAGCATTTTCTATAGTTTGCAACTTACATGTTATGGCACGTCCAGAGATTTTTAATAAATCCCTTGGTGTACAAGTAGATAGGGAACCACAGAAAATGTGGTCCAAGTCTGTAGTACAACGAGTCCTTTGATTCATACAATAGAGATGTCCTAGATAGATATAAGTGTTGGGTGCAATAATCAAAAACAAGGAAAAATCAAATAAGCAAAAGTTATTGATACTTAGCTCCCTTTATAGTGGAAGTGATCGAGTTGATGAAACAGACGAGCTCCCCAAATCTCCGCAATGAAAGAACAAGGCAAAACTTTAGAAAAAGCAGTGAGTCACGTGTTCAACACGTTGCCCTTAAGACATTAGCGCACGGCCACACTCAAGAGTGATGCTATAGCCCTCACAGCGGATATCTCCAGGATAAAACACCCTACTACACCTACTACTAGCATATGTAGTAGATGCTCAACTTGAGCTTGGCAACTCCGAAAAAACCGTTAAGGAAAATCGTGAACGCTTAAGAAACGGCTATAAAATATTTTCCCTTAGGGGTCCCTCTAAAATATGGAGCAACCCCTTTCCCATAGATTTTACAAAAGTATTGAATTTGTTTATATAATTGACAAATACAACTTAAGAAGAAAAACTCCCCGATGTGGGACTAAAATGCTTATATAGTCTCTTAAAACAACTAAAACGTGGAAACTCCACAATGTGGGACTAAAAGTTTTTCATTCACAAAAGAAACAATAAATTATAATTTTATTAAAACCTTAAAAATTATTTTTTAGTAATCGTTTTCCAACAATCCCCATATGAATGAAAACTCAATAAAACACGAAAACACAGATAGATTTTGGTAAATCAACAACCCAATCTCACGACCCGAATCGACCGAAGGACATACGGATCGTGCATGTTGAAGTCATACTAGCCATTCCAACGTCATCTCCTCACACAACAAAGTGTGATGACCCCGAGATCATACTATGGATTTCTAAAATCATATATTATAGAGAGATTTCATCTTTAGTTCCTTACAAGTGAGACTAGAGGTTCCTTTCACCAAAGTGAAAAAGCATGAACTAGTGAACCCTTAGTGACCCTTAGATCCTAAGTTCTAGTAATACGAAAACCATCAAAACGAAAATCACATAAAAAGCGCAGAAATACCATTTTAGGCAGAGGTGTCCATGAGGTCTTGAACCTTTGCTTAGTGAGATATTACCTAATTACTTTATAGAGACAAGTGAACTATGTCTTGAATCGCTAGCGTTTGATGTAATTCGCAATAACAACCAAGATGATATCTCCAAGGGTCTGCCAATCTCGTGCCGTTTTGTCCAATTTAGCCTCGGACAAATCTTGTTTATCGTAATGCTCTGAGAATCAAAGCTCATATTCTCATGGAAGCGACCCCACTTCCTCATTCGGATAGGTGAGTTTCCATAAAGAGTGTTATGCTACACCCCACTTCAATCTTAAATTGAAACTATAGAACTCATTAAGACTTCTTAAAAGTCATCCTTCACATGCAGTAACACTATCACGTCTACACCATAGGGAAGGGACAGAGAATGAAATTCTCTGATAGTGTTTACCCTTACCCACCACAAATTAGTTATCTCCTTCGAAACCTTGATCATGGGATCTCCAGTCATCAAGGTTGAGTATTCTTCTTGGCAAGTTTAATTTATGAGCTTAAGCCCCATCCCCTCGATGCATTTCTAACTATCTCTTTGGATAAACCTTCGTCAAAGGTTGCATGATATTCTCCTTGGACTTTATCCAATCAATGAAAATAACGCCGATTGAGATTAGTTATTTTTAGCTTTAGCTATTATAGCTTGGCTAACACAATGTATAGATATAGCTGGCACATGCCTATACCAGAGAGGAATGTCTTCTAAAAAGCATCTTAGGCACTCGGCCCCTCTCGTGCTTTATCTAACGCAATACTCTTAGATTCCATAATGAATTGAGCAATATATGTATGTTTGGAAATCTTCCAAAAACAAACCCTCATGCTAGAGTGAAACCATATCCACTCGTAGACTCCTATGAGTCAACTATCCAGTTTGCATCATAAAGTCCCTCAATGACAAAGAATATACCTTTCATAAATCAAATAAAAGGTAATAGAGTATTTTAGGTACCATAATACTCTACTAAGTGCATCCCAATGCTCTTGCTCGGACTACAAGTATATCTACTTAATTTACTCAAAATATAGGCAATATCTCGGACTCTTACAATTCATTAAATTCATCGAGGACATCCTATAACTCTTGAGTATTCAAGTTAAGATACTCCATTTTCCTTATTTTTCTTGAGTCTATAAGAAGAATCGTATGAAGTGCAAGCAGGCTTACAATCAGACTGATTGTATCTCTTAAGCACAAATTCAACATAATGAGAATGACTAAGACTATAAATATTTGATTATCTTTTAATTCTCATCCCTAAGATTGCATCAAAAAGCTTTAGTCTTTCAAGTCAACGTTCTCATTCAGTGCATGGTTTTAGTGGAATTAATCACATCTATGTTTGTATCAAGTATAAACATATCATCAACATACAAGCATACAATCACACATGCATCCTTAACAAGTTACATATAAATATACTTGTCAGATTCATTAACTTAAATCCACTACACATTATCTCATGATCAAATTTTCCATGTCACTGTTTACGTGCTTATTTGAAAACCATACAAAGATTTGTTCAACTTACAAACTTTGTCTTGATAACCTTTCACTACAAAATCCTCAGGTTGGTCTATGTAAATTTCTTTATCTAATTCACGGTTTTAGTAAAGTTGTCTTAACATCCATCTGATGTATCTCCAAGTTGTTTATGGAAGCAATATCAATTAGCATCTCATTGAAGTAATTCTCATCACAAGTGAATAAGAATCAAGGAAATTACACCTTATTTTAGTTTATAGCCTTTAGCTACCAACTTAGCCTAATGTTTTTCCACAGTTCCATATATCTAACGTTTCGACTCATTTACATCCCATGGTCTTACTCCCTAGAGGTAAAATATCAAGCTCCCAAGTCTGGTTCCGACGGACTGAGTCCATTTCACTAAATGAATCTTCTTACCAGAATGGGGTTTCAATAGATGTTATGGCTTCTTTACGAGTCTGGAGCTCAGATTAAGCTCGGCTTATTAAGAAGTCAAGTCCATAAGAAGTCTCAGTTCTAATCTTTTACTTCTCCTATGATCAACTCTAATTCATCTTCCTTAAAGATAAGTTCTGACTATTTGAAAATAAATCTAGGGGATCAACATCACATCTCTAATGACGGCATCATTAAGAATAAACATGTTCAAAGAACTCAGCATCCCTAGATTCCATAATAGTATTCACACCAAAGTCAGAAAAAGCAGAACTCACAACTAAAAACTATATGCAGTAGGGTACTCAGGATATCTGATAGGGTGTAGAATACATCCTATTTACTATCTATTGTTTATGCTTTCTTTGCTATTTTTCTTGTGAATTATGTACTTTACGCGTGCTTTTGAGTTTTATAGGTGCAATGGAGTCACCGAGAACAAAAGGAGAAGAAATCATTCATTTAAGCGGAAAAGAGCAAAAAGGCGAAGCTATCGGCGAAAGAACGAGGCCATTCCGGGTCCGTATGAGAAGGTTATAAGCAAAGTCAACAATTAAGCTTGTCAGTTTCCAAGGACTGACAATACAAAGAGATTTAAGGGTGGCCCTTATCCAATGTGGGGTGTCCGGGTAAATCCTAAATCCACCCCTGGGTTATAACTCAAGTTTTTCTTCATTACCATTTACCTGAAATTCTGAGAAATGGAGATTGAGAACGGCTGCTCAAGTTAATGTGTCTGAGAGTTGATTTCATGAATCTGTTATGAAGGCTGTGGGAAATTATGGAAGAATTAGTAAGAAACAAAAGGATACACAAGAGATGATGGCTCGTTCACGAGAAGAAGCATGAATTAGGGTTTTGTGGGAGTAATTTATCAATCACACAAATCCAGCTTTCACCGAACCATGAAGAATAAGAAGTCATTGCCAAAATCTCAACAGGCAAGCCATGGTCGAGAGAGAATTTGAGATGGGAAGGTGCTGAAGCCGTAAGCTCTATGAGCTGTGAAGGAGAATCAAAGTTTCATGTTTCAGATCAAGAATGAGCATTATAAGAGCAGTAAGAAGAATGGGTTTGTTGTGTATGAATTCACGAATGCAGGGAAGGAGAGTTTGAGCTTAAAATCAACAACAAATTCACATCTCCATCAATAGCTCAAAACTACACATATGGTGTTTGGGAAAAGTCTGAATGATGGCCAAGTATGATGTATCTCCTATCACCATTTGGTTAGCCATCGTTTTGAGTCCAGGCAGAGAGTTAGTCCGCCATATCTTCTTGCAAGCACAAGGGATCCGTTGTCATTGTTAACAAGGGTTCTGTGGTGGGTGTTTGATAGAATTGAGTTTGTAATGGCAGTCGCGAAGGGGATTGAAATTGAGTGTAGCAAATGAAATTTGTGTGAATCGATTTTAATGTGATCGGGAACAAGGGAGTGGACTTTGTGTTCTGCAGAACGATGAATGAAGTGAATGCTATAGATGTATGCTAGGAATGGCAGGTGGTGCTGGCGGGATTGTAAACAAGATCTTTGGTGTTGTTGGGAATTGCAGTGTCCTGGTTCTCATGGATGCAAGTGAGGTAGGCTGGTATTTGTGGAATTCATGGATGTATGATTTTGTTTTGCCAAGAGCTGCAGCTTGCAGTGGATTTGTGGAGGTGGTCTTGAGATGGTTGAGCTACAATGAACCGATTTGAGTGGAATTACCCAGGTTTGAAGTTGAGTGATCTTGTAAGTGTTACAGGAAGGTAGTGTTTTGGTTGGTAGTGAGTTGGCAATGGTACAATCGATAAGGAGATGAAGTCGAAAGTGTTGTTTACAAGGTCAAGAAGGTGGAGTGATTCGGTGATTGAGTGAGGGAAATGGTTATGGAGATTGAAATGAGTCTGGTGTTGGCAATGGAATGGTGTATTGAGGTGTTTGTTATTGTGGACCGAGTGGGTTGATAACTCAAGTCGGTGCGGGGCCAACAGGGCTGGCTAAGCAGAGTGAAGCAAGTGAGATTGGTGACAAGATGAGGTGCAAGAATTGAGCAAAGATGTTGTGTAGTTGAGGCTGTGTCATTGTTCGGTGGACTCGTGAGCAAGGAGGAGAAAAGGAATTGATTTCGTGGGTATGGCTTGGATGTCTTCTTTGTGGGTTTGAGCCTAGTAATGTGATGGAGTTAGTGGCGATATGTGTAGCTAAAGTTGCTGTACTGACTTTGAGGTGCAATAAGCTTCGGATGGAGTTTTAGGGAAGAGAAGATGAGGCCATGATGTGAATCGAATTGGTGGTCGGATTGAATCAATTTGAGAATGTTATTGTAGGAATGGAAAAAGAATTGGTGAAGAAAGGAATGGAGTTGTGATTCACCACAATGGTGCAACACAAAGGATATGGCTCATGCATGAGCTAGGCTGCGCAGAATGACAACAAGACCTGGCCAGACCTTAAGACCGCTTGTCCGACTCGGACTTGACTCATTGATTCGGCCTTGACCGAGTTGGACTGATTGACCCGCCGAGTTGAGCCGATCCGACCGTTGACCTGGTGATCAAGTCGATATTTTGCAGTCACACGAAATAGTTTTTGGCGACTTTTCCGGCCGGATTCCGTCCACAATCCCAGTTTTGGCGAGCCAAAATTCCGAGAATTTTCTATGGACTTCTCTCATGGGTGTGAAGACTTGGACTAGGAATTGGATGGAGAATTTGGCTCAAATTTGGAAAGAGAAGATGAAGAGTTGAGAAAGACTTGAATTTGGAAGTTGAATTGCTAAAGGAAAAGGATTCTAATCCTTGGAAGAGTTGGAGAATATTGAAGCCTATAAATAGAGAAGTTTTCTACATCTCTCTAGACACACCTCTTTACACACACAACACTTGTGTTTTTGATAGCTTTTCTAAGATTCTTCTTTTAATTATTTGTGTGAACTTGAAAAATTCTCCTTTTAATTATTATTTGTGTGAATTTCAAAAACATGAGTAGCTAATTTTCTTATTGATTGAGGATGAATTCCTAGTTCTTAATACATGATTTGAGTTTTGTTTCAATTCTATCTTGAGATTTTTCACATGATTTTCGATTGTTTTTACTAATAGGAATGTTTATTCATTCATGATTGATTGATAGATTGTTTGGAGTGCACGCTAAATTAATTTGTTAATTGATCTATATCTAGTATAAGTTAGGGAATACGTAATCGTTCTCGACACTTTACACAAGTAGAAAACACGAGACCTTGCGGAGGGATTCCGTGGAGCAATTGTGTGTAGAAACAACGCTAGAAAGTGGACCAAGCGAACCGAGTTTAACTACTAGTACTAAACCTAAATTCATAGATCTTAATGCATTCAGGGAATTACATCTTGTAAGCGAACCTCAAGGTGGTTCTTTTGAATAGAATCGATAACTAAGCGGACTGTTACTCGGTGAAATAAGGGATTTTGGGGCTAGCTAAGCGGACCTGCTATCCTACGGTTGGTGATAATCTGTGACTAATAACAAGTAGAAAAGAACATAACTTTAATCATTGTTTTGCAACGAAGAAGGATTCCTTGATCTTACCTCTCTTATTGCTTTCAACTTTCAACTTTCGATTTTAATTGCTTTGTTTATTTTCTTTTGCTTTTTACACCCCCCTTCGTGACAATTTTTACAACTAGAATCTCTTGCTCCTCGTGGGAACGAACTTGACTTCCATTATATTATTTTTAATTAAGTGGAAATATTGATTAATTTGATTGCACCTACGACACGCATCAAATTTTGGCGCCGTTGCCGGGGAGCAACGGGCGATTTTTAGTTGTTTTTGTTTTTGTTTTTGTTTTTGCTTTATTCTTGCTTTGTTAGATTCTTTACCGTATCTAACTTAGTTTTTGAGAATCTTGTTTCAGGTGTTATACCTTTGGTGAATGCTTAAAGAGGGCAGACCGAGTCCAATACGTCTTCGATCCGGCACTCAACTAAAGGATTTCATTCGAGCGGTTAACACTCCACTTCCTCCTTCTTCATCAAGTGATTTCACAGATTAGGACAAAGAGGAAGAAACGATGGCTGATAAATACACTCAAGGACCTAGCTTCTCACAAGCTTGATACACAACAATGGTGTATCCAAACTAACTCAACCTTCGAGATCAAGCCGGGGTTGATTAGAGAGTTACCAAAGTTCCATGGCATGGTGAATGAGGACCCAAACAAACATCTTATGGACTTCTATACCATAGTTATGGCTATGCTTCCACCGGAGACTAATGTGGATGGAGCAATGTTGAAAGCTTTCCGTTTTTCTTTGGCGGGCAATGCTAAGGAATGGTTATATTATTTGCCTTCCGGAAGTATCACAACATGGAATGGGATGAAGAAACTTTTCCTCGAGAGATATTTTCCCGCATCCAAAGCTACTCAAATTCGCAAGGAGATTTGTGGATTGAAACAACAAGTGGGAGAATCATTGTATGAATGTTGGGAGCGATACAAGAGGTTGGTGGCAAGCTGTCCACACCATCAATTTAGTGACGTTATGATACTACAATACTTCTATGAAGCTCTTCACCCAAGTGATAGGTCTCTTCTTGACGCCGCGGGTGGTGGTGCACTAATGAACAAGACGGTGACTCAAGCTACCGAGTTGATTGAAAGTATGGCGGCAAACTCGCAACAATTCTACACAAGAGATGAACCCATGGTTAGGCGAGTGCATGGAGTTAGTGATTCATCATCACAACTTGATCAAAGAATGAGTAACATGGAGATAATGATTCAAAGGATGGCCGCGGTGATTATTCCGGATAATGAGACCGAACAAGTGAATGCTTTATATCCAAATCAAAGAGCAAGGTACGATCCATACTCGAATACTTACAATTCCGGGTGGAAGGATCATCCTAACTTTAGCTATGCAAATAAGCAAGCGGCGGTTCCCAATCCGTATGAGCAACAAGGTGGATTCCAACAATCACGTTTTCAACCTCAACAACAATTCCAACCTCAAGTGAAGGAACAAGGATCTTCGATAGATGATAAGCTTAATGTCATGATGCAAAGTATTATGTCAATGTTTCAACAAAATCAACAAAAGACGGATTCGGCAATCAAGGATTTACAAATTCAAGTGGGGCAATTAGCGACCGATGTGAACTTATTGAAAGCGCAAGCGTCCACAAAACTTCCTTCACAACCATTTGTTAATCCAAGAGAGAGCGTTAATGCGATTACTTTGAGGAGTGGGAAACAAGTGGAGCAACCAAATCAACAAGATAAGGTGTATGATGAGAAAGAGGAAATTGAAACCGCACCAAAGGAGAAAACATCTCCAACCACCCAACCCGAGGAGACGGTTCCTACTTTCACAACTCCACCCCCGTACCTAGCCGATTTGCTAAATCAAAGAAAGACTTGGAATACATGGATATTTGGGAGATCTTTAAGAAAGTACAAGTCAACATTACACTCATAGAAGCTATTCGTCAAATTCCTCGTTGTGCAAAGTTCTTAAAGGAGTTGTGCATGAAGAAGAAAAGGTTGAAAGGGAATGAAGTCATGAGTGTGGAGGAGAATGCTTTGCGTTTATTCTCAAGAAACTCCCACCAAAATTAAAGGACCCCGGTAGTTTCAATATACCTTGCACAATTGGTAAAACAAGGTTTACTCGAGCTTTCCTAGATTTGGGTGCATCGGTTAATGTTATGCCGTCTTCGATTTATGATTCTTTGAGTCTTGGTCCTCTTAAGGAGACCGGGGTAGTTCTTGAACTTGCTAACCGATCTAATGTTTACCCGAAAGGGATTGTTGAGAATGTTTTGGTGCAGGTTAATGAGCTTGTATTTCCGGCCGATTTCTATGTCTTAGACATGTGATGAGAATTCTTCCAAGTCTACACCTTTGCTATTAGGTAGACCATTCTTAAGCACCGCTTAGGAACAAAGATTGATGTCCAAAATGGCACCTTGACTATGGAGTTTGATGGTACACTCATCCACTTCAATATCTTTGAGACAACGCGATACCTAGTGATGTGAAATCATGTTTTCCGTGAAAGAGATTGATCCGGGCTAATGAATCTTGCAAAAGCTAAGTCGGGCCGTCGACTTTAAAACAAGCGCTTAATGGGAGGCAACCCATAGGTTTTGTATTTCTTATCTTTTTGCTTTTTGTTATTTCTTTTTCTCGTTCTTTATCATGTTAAAATTTCCCACCTTGACTTTACTAAGAGGATTCAATTACATTGAGGACAATGTAAGGTTTAAGTGTGGGGGAGTGGTTAAGCATGTTTTTAAAACAAAAATTACAAAAAATTTAAAAATTTAAAAAAAAAACAAAAAAAAGTTTTACTTAAAAACTCCAACTTTTAGAGATTTTAGAGTCACTAGCATATTTCTAGGTATGTTTACATAGAGATTTTGACCGACATAATTGAACTTGGAAATGTTAGAGAACTACATTCGGATTTCTTGCTTGTTTGAGTGTTAAATAATGGATTTAACCATGCCGGTGATGCGAATTTGGTGCAGGGAGGAATGCATTATTAGAGTTGCTGATCAATCATTAGTAGAGACTACCCGTATTCATATCATGAGAGGCACCGACCAGAAATCTTCCATCTACTAAAGAGCTTCTTTTGAGTGTGTGTCACCGTAAGTAAATTCCGGGTAGAATGGTGAGCTACCCAACCTCCCACCAATAGAAGCACTACTCTTTGATCTCTTGAGTGCTAATTTTGTCAATCATGAGGGTGACGTCCATAGATGAAAGCTTCCTTCTTGTAGTTCGATTTGCAGTTAGCACCATTCTCTCTCGCGACAACAACGGGTCCATAGAAACACTCTCATCATCAACAAGGAGCGACATCAAAATCTACAAGGAAAGTTGGAAAAGTTTATGGTTTACAAGCAACGGAACGAGAAAAAAAAGAGCAAATTTCAAATACAAGTAAAGCAACATACAAATGAGCGGATTTTAAATATAGGTTGAAGACTTACAATACAATGAGCATAATTATACATACAAGTATGAAGACTTATTTATAAGAGCGAAGAAAATCAAAAGGTGAGAATTTTTGAAGTTTATGATTTCAAGACGGTACAAGTTGTGAAGAATCAAGCGGTAAAATACTTCTCCCACGGCCATGGTTTATTTTGTATTTAATTTCTCTTGTTAATTTCAAAAAAAAAAAAAAAAAAAAAAAAAATTGAAAAAAAAAAAAAGAAAAGGAAAGAAAAAAAAAAGAGAGAGAAAAACAAGAGAAATATTTGTTCTTATTTTTATTTAATGAGCCGTGGGGAAGGAAAATTTATAAGGAAGTTTCAAGCGACAAGGTTTTAAGGTAAAAAGAGTTACAAATTGTCAAGGATTCATGAAATTCGAGAGTTTATCATTAATAGTTGAAACCGAAGACGAAGACCATGAAGATCAAGACGAGGAGCGGAAGACGTTTCTATTGGATGCCGTGAGAGTGGTGTTATCATAATTGGCGATCGGATGTGAAGGTGAGTAAGTAATCTCATCCTCGATAATAATGGTTGATTTCCTTTCGTAGAGATCGTCAGAAAAATGTTTTTTTTTCAAAATATTAAAAGATGTGGGTTTTTAAAAATATTTCGGAAGTTGTCCTTCCCACCATTCAACGTGTTGCAGGAATTCTCTCTTCATTCCTACCGCACACATGTGAGAACCATAAAAAAGCCGTCTTTTTGAGTGCAATTATCATAAAATCCTATTTGGTGAGGCAGAAGTCGAGGCGAAATGCTTATTGGTCGTTTCTCAAACACGCGTTCTCTCATTATGGTGTGGTTATTTCTCACTCAACATTTAAGAACGAGAATATGTTCTTTAGTATTTCTAACTTCTTATTACTAGCATGCAGAAACTCTATGTCCTCATAGCTCTTTGGATGCTTGGGACGCTTGAACGCTTTGAAGTTGTGAGTTTTAGTTTTATTTGCTCGAGGACTAGCAAAGTCTAAGTGTGGGGGAATTTGATAGGGTGTAGAATACATCCTATTTACTATCTATTGTTTATGCTTTCTTTGCTATTTTTCTTGTGAATTATGTACTTTACGCGTGCTTTTGAGTTTTATAGGTGCAATGGAGTCACCGAGAACAAAAGGAGAAGAAATCATTCATTTAAGCGGAAAAGAGCAAAAAGGCGAACCTATCGGCGAAAGAACGAGGCCATTCCGGGTCCGTATGAGAAGGTTATAAGCAAAGTCAACAATTAAGCTTGTCAGTTTCCAAGGACTGACAATACAAAGAGATTTAAGGGTGGCCCTTATCCAATGTGGGGTGTCGGGTAAATCCTAAATCCACCCCTCGGGTTATAACTCAAGTTTTTCTTCATTACCATTTACCCGAAATTCCGAGAAATGGAGATTGAGAACAATTTGCTCAAGTTAATGTGTCTCGAGAGTTGATTTCATGAATCGTTATGAAGGTTGTGGGAAATTATGGAAGAATTAGTAAGAAACAAAAGGATACACAAGAGATGATGGCTCATTGCCCGAGAAGAAGCATGAATTAGGGTTTCGTGGAGTAATTTATCAATCACACAAATCCAGTTTCTTTCATCTGAACCATGAAGAATAAGAAGCTGCTGCCAAAATCTCAACACCGGCAAGCCATGGTCGAGAGAGAATTTGAGATGGGAAGGTGCTTTCAAGCCGTAAGCTCTATGAGCTGTGAAGGAGAATCAAAGTTTCATGTTTGAGGATCAAGAATGAGCATTATAAGAGCAAGTAAGAAGAATGGGTTTGTTGTGTATGAATTCACGAATGCGGGAAGGAGAGTTTGAGCTTAAAATCAACAGCAAATTCACATCTCCATCAATAGCTCAAAACTGCACATATGGTGTTTGGGAAAAGTCCTGAATGACTGGCCAGTATGATGTAGCTCCTATCACCACTGGTTAGCCATCGTTTTGAGTCTGTGCAGAAGAGTTAGTCTGCCATATCTTCTTGCAAGCACAAGGGATCTGTTGTCATTGTTAACAAGGGTTCCTGTGGTCGTGTTTGATAGAATTGAGTTTGTAATGGCAGCTGCGAAGGGGACTGAAATTGAGCTGTAGCAAATGAAATTTGTGTGCATCTGGATTTTAATGTGATCAGGGAACAAGGGAGTGGACTTTGTGTTGCTGCAGAACTGATGAATGAAGTGAATGCTATAGATGTATGCTAGGAATGGCAGGTGGTGCTGGCCTGGGATTGTACTTGATCTTTGGTCTTTGTTGGGAATTGCGGAGTGCAGGTTTCATGGATGCAAGTGAGGTAGCTGGTATTTGTGGAATTCATGGATGTATGATTTTGTTTTGCCAAGAGCTGCAGTTGCAGTGGATTTGTGGAGGTGGTATTGAGATGGTTGAGCTACAATGAACCGATTTGAGCCGGAATTGCGGGTTTGCGGTTCGGGTGATCTTGTAAGTGTTACGGGAAGGTAGTGTTTTGGTTACTTATGAGTTGGCAATGGTACAGTCTGATAAGGAGATGAAGCTGAGTGTTGTTTACAAGGTCAAGAAGGTGGAGTGATTCGGCTGATTGAGTGAGGGAAATGGTTATGGAGATTGAGCTGGAGCTGGTGCTGGCAATGGAATGGTGTATTGAGGTGTTGGTTACAGGGACTGAGTGGGTTGATAACTCAGTGCAGGGCCAACAGGGCTGGCTAGGCAGAGTGAAGCAGCTGAGATTGGTGACAAGATGAGGTGCAAGAATTGAGCAAAGATGTTGTGTAGTTGAGGCAGGCTGCTGTTCAGCTGGACTCAGAGCAAGGAGGAGAAAAGGAATTGATTTCAGGGGTATGGCTTGGATGTGCTGCTGTGGGTTTGAGCCTCAGGGCTGTGATGGAGTTAGTGGCGATATGTGTAGCTAAAGTTGCAGCTTGGACTTTGAAGCAATAAGAAGGATGGAGTTTTTATGGTGAGAGAAGATGAGGCCATGATGCCGCTAACCGAATTGGTGGTTGGCTTGAATCAGCAAGTCTTGAGAATGTTATTGTAGGAATGGAAAAAGAATTGGCTGAAGAAAGGAATGGAGTTGTGATGCACCACAATGGTGCAACACAAAGGATATGGCTCATGCATGAGCTAGGCCTGCGTAGAATGACAACAGCTTGGCCTAGACCTTAAGACCAGTTGTCTGACTCAGACTTGACTCATTGATTCGGCCTTGACCGAGTTGACGAGTTGACCCGCCGAGCTGAGCCGATCCGACCCGTTGACCGGTGACTGGCGATTTTTTGCCGGTCATTCTGAAATAGTTTTCCGGTGATATTCCGGCCGGATTCCGGCCACAATCCCAGTTTTCCGGCGAGCCAAAATTCCAGAATTTTCTATGGACTTCTCTCATGGGTGTGAAGACTTGGACTAGGAATTGGATGGAGAATTTGGCTCAAATTTGGAAAGAGAAGATGAAGAGTTGAGAAAGACTTGAATTTGGAAGTTGAATTGCTAAAGGAAAAGGATTCTAATCCTTGGAAGAGTTGGAGAATATTGAAGCCTATAAATAGAGAAGTTTTCTACAACTCTTCGACACACCTCTTACACACACAACACTTGTGTTTTTGATAGCTTTTCTAAGATTCTTCTTCTTAATTATTTGTGTGAACTTGAAAATTCTCCTTTTAATAATTATTATTTGTGTGAATTTCAAAAACATGAGTAGCTAATTTTCTTATTGATTGAGGATGAATTCCTAGTTCTTAATACATGATTTGAGTTTTGTTTCAATTCTATCTTGAGATTTTTCACATGATTTTCGATTGTTTTTACTAATAGGAATGTTTATTCATTCATGATTGATTGATAGATTGTTTGGAGTGCACGCTAAATTAATTTGTTAATTGATCTATATCTAGTATAAGTTAGGGAATACGTAATCGTTCTCGACACTTTACACAAGTAGAAAACACGAGACCTTGCGGAGGGATTCCGTGGAGCAATTGTGTGTAGAAACAACGCTAGAAAGTGGACCAAGCGAACCGAGTTTAACTACTATTACTAAACCTAAATTCATAGATCTTAATGCATTCAGGGAATTACATCTTGTAAGCGAACCTCAAGGTGGTTCTTTTGAATAGAATCTGATAACTAAGCGGACCTGTTACTCAGTGAAATAAGGGATTTTGGGGCTAGCTAAGCGGACCTTCTATCCTATGGTTGGTGATAATCTGTGACTAATAACAAGTAGAAAAGAACATAACTTTAATCATTGTTTTGCAACGAAGAAGGATTCCTTGATCTTACCTCTCTTATTGCTTTCAACTTTCAACTTTCGATTTTAATTGCTTTGTTTATTTTCTTTTGCTTTTTACACCCCCCTTTCGTGACAATTTTTACAACTAGAATCTCTTGCTCCTCGTGGGAACGAACTTGACTTCCATTATATTATTTTTAATTAAGTGGAAATATTGATTAATTTGATTGCACCTACGACACGCATCAATATCTTATCTAAACACCCCCACACTTTGATGTATGCATAAGAAGGTTGTCTATCTTTGATAAACATATGGAGTTTTATCTAATCTGTAGGATCATAATATCGCAACAGACAGGGTTCGCGGGATTAATAAATGACGATGTCGCGAGGGAGTCGCAGGAAGCTAAAATAAACGACGCAATGAATAACGACAGGCAAAACATGAAGAAGACGTGAGATCTGGCGAGGGTTAAGAAGTGTCGCGAGAAGCGAATGTTTGTGCATCTGCGACACTTCGCGGGACATTCCCGAAAATAAAGGGTAGCTTAGCTGTCATCCACTATGTATCACCCTATATAAAGGGTTGAGTGAGTCTGTGAAGGGGGGATCTTTTTGGAATTGTTGGGCAAGTCATAAGGAGAGAGAAAGTTTAAGAGTGTTTTACTTGCTAAGTGTAATTCTACTTTTCCTGTGTAGACAATTCATGAAATTAATCAATAAACATTCTCAATTGTACAACTTTCAATGAACTAATTAACCAAAATCGAGTAAGGGGTGTAGTGTGGGAAAACTCGCTACTACATATGCGCTAGAAACAATGGATTTGAGCGTGAATTGACGCAAAGAATCGAAAGGAATTTGGATTAATAGAGAAAAGATTTGGAGTGATACTCAAGAATTCAGGTGAAAAGAAAAATGGCTAGAAGAAGAAATGTACAAAGGCAACCAACGATTGTAAGAAGAAGTGGGAGACTTGCTGGAGAAAGGAGGAATGAAACAGAGAATCGTCAAGGATGAATAAGAGAAATGATGGAGAAGATCAAAATCAACCACCAATTTCCCAAAGAGCAAATGCGGCATGGATTATGATAGAGTAAGTGTGCATACTTGGAGATCCGATTCGAAGATGAGAGAGAAGAGGAGCAAAGCAGCTGGTGAGCAACGGACAAGGGGAGCAAGGGACGAATGGAGAAACCAATCCAGAAACGAAGAAATCACAAAGATTAGAAAGATTGAGACAAACAATACACGAAGAGAGACGGCTAGAGGCGGAAGAACGAGCAAACTTGACAAGACAGAATCATGAGTTGAGGATGGAAAATATGAGATTGCAAAATAGAAGATCAAGAAGTAGTGCGAGATCAAGCTCGAGATCGATTAGGGAAGAAAGAGGGAGAATTCTGCCAACAGAAAGTACCGAGGAAGAAAACCAACAGGAAACACAAAATCCAAGCATAGAGCATGGCGAGAGAAGAGGAGAAATGGAAGATCGTTATATTCCTCAGCCTGAAAATTTTCAAAACGAGCGGAATAGGGAAAATCAAGGAAACATGCAACTCCAAGGGCCGAATGACCCAGTTCAATGAGGGAAGAATAATCTTGCACGGGAGAGAAGAATTGAGAAGAAACCGAGAGATCGAGGATGACATTGAGAGACACTACATTGAACAAGCGCGACTAGCTCGCGAGAGAGAAAGGATAAGAGCAGAAATGGAAAATCAAGAGATGGAAGAAGCAATCCGGCAGAATAACCATGACAACCGCGAAAGAAGAAGAGAACAAAATCGTACCAATAGAAATATCAACGAAGAATATGAGAGGGTGCAGATGATGAGAGCTGAGAGGCAACCAAGAAGAGAGAACAACCGATATAATGGCGTGCGAATTGACGAAAGATACGAAGAAGAGCGTCGCGGGGAAAGAAGAGGAGAAAATAACGAGCAAGAAGATCAAAATTGACACGAGCGAAGAAGGAGAGAAGCAGAGCTAAAAAGACCAAGAGAAACAAACTACGAGGCAAATGAACAAATCTTAAGAGAACTCGGTGAGATGAGAGGATTACCGAATAATAGAAGGGAAGGAGGAAGGAGACAATCGACGAAGCCATCGCGAAAGCTGCGAAGAATCCTTTCACGCTAGAAGTACAAATGGGAGGAATACCTCCTAAGTGTAATCTACTCGCATTAACCAACATCTTTGATGGAACAACCCGTGCGATACAACATATCAAGGCTTATATGAGATGCATGTTGCAATGGGAGAATCATGACGCTATATTGTGCAAATATTTTGCGTCAAGCCTAATAGGAGAAGCACTAAATGGTTTGAAGGACTGCCAAGAAATACAATCACATCGTTCAACCATTTACAAGCCACATTCCTAGGAGCATACATAAGTAACAATTCTTAGCGACAGTGTATTGAAGATGTATTCGAGTTGAAACAAAGAGTTGGCGAGAGTTTAAGGCGATTGACAATAAGATGGAGGACCATGTGTAGCGAAATGGCGGGGACGTGTTGAGGAAAGATACCTCATCCTCTCATTTGTGAATGCTCTCTTCGCGACCAATTTGTTATATATTCAAATTTTTAGAATCAAAAATACAATCACGATGGCGTAATCAACCGAGAATTACAGGAAGAATATATTGCCTTAGAAGAAAGACAGAATGAAATGAATTCTTATCCATCGCGAACACAAGCTCTAACGCTGCGAACGCAAGCTTGCTGCCTCGATTCATAAATACGGTGGCGAGCACTTCGCAAGGACAGCGAGCAAGGAAAGTCGATGAGGGACAACGAAGATAGTAGCCATGGGAAGCCACGATCAAGAAGAGTTTGAGCGAGAAAGGAACTATTACAACCGTAACAGCAACAATAAGATTCAGAGGTTGGATCATGTGCAAGAAACTTATGGTGGACGAAGGCAAAATAACCGTGGAGGGCAGAGAAGCCACAGAATAGTATGGGAACAGATTAAGATGCCTCCCTTGAATGCTAGTGTGGAAAAGATCCGGGAAGCTATACTTGTGATGGAAAATGTACCAAAGACCTTGGAACGTGGGAATGGAACCACCGCCAGCGATAGAAGTCATGAGTTTTGTTCTTACCATCGCTTCCATGGGCATCAAACAAACGATTGTAGAAACATAAAGAGAATTATTCTCAGGATGATTGATCGGGGAAGCTGAATCACTTTCTAAAGGGAGAAGAAACGGGCCGACATTACCACCACCACCAGAGATGCATAGAAAGTGTCGCCAAGGGAAAGGAATCATTTGTGATAGAAATTGGGACAAAGGCTAAGAATTTGAATTGCAACTCTATCGTCCACTCCTATCGTACCATTGAAGATTTTCATGACAATGTGCTCAGTAGAGTCTTTTAGAGATGCTAATGATAAAGAAATAATGAGTCTCAGCAGAACGACGCAGCTTAGAGAAGTGGCAAACAAGACTATTTCTTTTCTGAGATGAAGTACCAAAAGGAAGAGAAACACATGATAGCCCGTTGGTTGTGAAATTAGAGATTAACCCAAAACCAAGTTGATGGAGAAGATGATGAGGCGAGAAGCTTGTTTGGGCAATCAACCGAATCCTAATCGACATCGGAAGTTCGGTGAATATTCTTTTTACCATACTTATAAGACGATGGGAGGAAAAGATGAGGATTTGATCCTCAACATACAAGATATATGGCTTTAATGGCACCGCAAACAAACCAAAGGGGAGAGGTTCATGAGAATACCTCTACAAGGGTTATCAACTGATATTTTATTCTGTGTGGTTGACGTGGAATCCCCGTATAATGCATTGATTGGGAGGCCATGGCTTCATGAAATCTTGGGGGTCGCATCGACATACCATCAATGTATAAAATTTCCACATCCAAACGGTATTGGTATCATCCAGGGAGATTGGAAGGAGTCGCAACAATGTCATGAGGTCGATATAGAAAACTGCGAAGAAAGAAATGCCAAAAGAAAGGGTTGGAAGCAACATGTGAGAAATGAACAGAGAAAAGAAAAACTAATGGTAGATGCTATAGAAGTGAGGACTGAACATATCTCGCGAGGAGAATGCCTGGAGAAAGACAAATGTTATGACAATAAAGAAGCAAAAGATATGAGGAACAAAAGGCATAAGAAGTGAGCAATCAATAAAAGCAGGAGGCAAA
This sequence comes from Papaver armeniacum, assembly GCA_023531295.1. NCBI lineage: Eukaryota > Viridiplantae > Streptophyta > Magnoliopsida > Ranunculales > Papaveraceae > Papaver > Papaver armeniacum. The sequence continues at coordinate 55,456 of JAJJWW010000064.1, forward strand.
GTAGCAGCTGGAGTAATGATGTGCGAGAATCTCGCAACCAAGAGTAAAATGAGAATTCGATTAAGAAAGAAAAGTGAAATACAACAAGTGAAACAAAACTATGCGAATACTTCGCAGACAAATATCAGCAAATAATGAAACATGAATGATTGAATGATCTAACAAAGACAAATGCGCAAAAGAATGGGACGAACCTTTATGGCGTACACCCTAGTTCGCGAATAACATTTCTCAGAAGAGGCAAATGTAAGACCTAAAGTGCGTCATATAAGGGGTATCTCTCGCCATGGTTCAGGGGAAGGTTACACCGCTCCCGAAGCCCGAACCATGAAAATTTGGGGCCCATGAAAGCCTATCCGGAGAGATACCTTGGATTCCCAACTATATATGTAGGTTATACGGTTGGGCGACCGAGGGTCTCTTCCAAGGAGTCGGTGTATGCACAAGGCGCCGGGGTACACGGTTGAGCTGCAGTGCCCGGGATGGATGAACCTACCCGGCCATTCTTGGCAAGTCTTGGCATGCGTTGCACTCGCCAGAAGAAAACTCCACTTAGGGTGCAGTCTCGTAACCATAAACCATATAGGTATAAGGGATAAGAGGCTGCGAAAACAGTAGTTGTTTTAAGACAGGATGGGAGGAGCTAGTCTTGTATGGCCGATGTTTCGCCTCCTTGAAGGGGCAACCGGGGAGATGATAAGGGCGACGCTCTCCGTTAGGGGGTGTCAAAACAAAAACGCAAATGTCATAAGGCTATGTTTTCGCAAGAGAACGTAGGCTCGTCATATTTGTGCAATGATCCGCAGAGGCAATAATACTAACGCGAGGGTAAGGCGAGATCAATGGGTCTTTACACAAAAGTGTACGGACGTCTGCGATTTCGTCGCACGACGGCAATGTCATGGGGCTTTATGTTCGCAAGGATATCTAGGCCTGTCATATTGTCGCAACTAAAACATCCTCGCAGAGGCAAAAATACTTGGAAAATGATAAGGCAAGATCAATGGGTCTTTACACGCAAGTGTAAAGACGTCCCGCGATTTTGTCGCCATAAAAGGTGGGGGAGGACCTCTAATTAGGGAGGTCTAACTTAAGACCACACAAAAATGATAAGAGCGTGGTCAATGAGCCATCACATGAAAATGTAAGGCGGCCCGCGACCTTGTCGCCACAAAAGAGATAGAATTCTCAATTCATGAAGATACCGCGACTCCGTCGCGATGATCCATTTCAATTAACAATAAGATTATTATCAAATACAAGAAGACAACTAAAATCTTCCATCCGAAGATAAATAACGAGAGGCAAGTATGGGAATGGAAAAGATGGAACATTGTTATTCATCTTCCACGAAAGAGTTATACATCAATAATGTTAGCCAATTATATTACAAGGAAGAACTACCAAAAAAGGGGAGTGAAGATTGAATTCATGGGGAAAAAATCCAAGAAATTCACTATAACAAAGATACAAAGAATGTACGGATATTACACGCAAGAAAAGAAAACAAAAGAGTTACATCTTTGGTGATTCTTCTTCTTCATCCGATTCTTCGATTTTATTATTCTCATCGCAGAATTTTCTTCTTCTTGACTTCACTATCGAAACATCAGAGACAGGTAGATTCTCGGGAACCTTTTCAAGAAGCCGGGGATATGTATGCGAGAGGGATATTCTCGGTGCTTACAAACATACTCCATGGCTCCATTGCAAAACGAACAAAGATCATTGTTAAAGTTCTTCTTGTTGTTTCAAATTGTTTCTTCAACTTGGAATACTTGTTATTACGAAGGGAGAGACTCTTGGCGAGTTGTTGTTTTTCGTTTGAGTTCTTCAATTCTGTTGGAAAATTCTCGCGAAATGTTCTTTCGATTCAAGTTCTCTAATTCTAACTTGAAGCCTCTTCTCGCATTCTCGCAAATAAGAAACAACAAGTTAATAATTTACAAGCAATACCACGTAAGTAAAGCAAGTATAAGGTATAATAAGTAACCTTCTCTATCGAGATATCATATCTTTAATCAAGGAAGTATGCTCGGCATGAAGACTAACATCAACACCTAGGTTATTCCCGGCATTATCTAAAACTTTCGCAGCCCAGTAATTCATCATCACTATCGATAACAAGAAGAGAACGAACTTGTTCTTCTCGGGCCGCTTAAGCATAGTATTTTGATGAAGGAGTTCATCTCGTTCAATTTGCACACCAAGAAGAGATTTGTGGAATTCTCGCTAATGCCCGTGCACCTCGTTAGTAATGCGATCGTTCTCATCTATGAGGTCACTAATTTTCTTCCTTAAAATCTTGATTTTCTTCTCGGAATCAAGGTACATTAGTTTAAAGCGGTTAGTTAAATTTAAATTAGATCTGTGTTCGATCTTTAAAAGCTGATGTTTGGATTGAAGATCCTTTAATGAAAGGAGGTTAGTTTTATCTGAGGAACTACTTAGAGATTGATTGAGGTGTGCGAGAAGAAGGTCATTATCCATGGGTTCAGGAAACGTATGGAGAAGAATAGCCTCATCGGAGAGATTATATACATCTGCGAAGGTAATAAATTAGGTAGTAGTATGCGACCGATAAGATAGAAATAATAAAAGGAAGTGAAATCTTATACCATAAAGTTCTGATTAGCGTTTTGAAGAGAGGACACCCTATCCCTTTGGGAGTCAAGCTCGGTATTTAATTTTTGAATTCTCTCGTCTTTATCGCGAGATGACGCAGCCTTGATCTCTAATTCTCGAATCTTCTTGCTCAAGCTGCGAAGTTCTTCTTTTCAAGATTGTTGCGTCTTCTCTCGAGATCCGAGGCAACTACAAAAGAAGTCCTTCCAACCTATGAAAGAAAACAAAAATCACATTACATATATATTTAAAAGTTTAAAATTAACAGTGGAAATGTGATTGCATACATACCAAAGACCCAAGGGCGTTCAAGAAGTCGGGAGACACGATTCTAGAGGCTCCATTGAAAGAATCATTGCCTTCTAATAAAGTAGCATTACACACATTTGCTAGAGTACCGCAAAGGAAGCTAGGGGAGCATCTCCCATTCCTTGGAAAGAGTCCGAGAAGATGCTAGATAATCGATCCATAGGAGAGCCGGCCAACGGAATCTCCTTAGCGAGAGAGAGATTCGAATCATGGTTATCCTCATCGAAGATTCGAGCTTGAGTTAAGACGAGAGAAGAAGATTGAACCTTTCGCTTCTTAGTTAATGGAGCAGAAGATTTACCCTTGCGAATGATAGTTTTGCCTTTACCTTTAGTCTTGCGGCTAAAGCTTCTTCAACTTCAACCTTCGCATATGGTTAAAGATAAGAAAGCAGAGGCAACAATATTATTTCAAATAACAAAGGAATTGTTTCTTACTTCACTCGTAAGCGTTTATCGAAGTATGGTCGCAGTACTCTCCAATGGATTATCCTTGTACTTTCTTCTCAATTTGGCGATCCGAAAAATTATACAAACTCAACATATGTAAAAAGAAAGTTGCAAAGGCAAGATTTAAAACGGAAACATACCTCATTTGCTTTATCGGGCCATTTGAATTCCCAAGGATGATACCTGCGAGATTCGCAGAAGAACGTGCGGGCCCGCGATATAAGGACCATTTAAAAACAAGGGTACAACCCACCATTTCTCATCTTTGGAGTGGCGAGGAGTAGTATTATTGCCGGGTGCCAATCAATATCCCGCATGAGCAATTTATCCTCGGGGACATTATCCTTCTTTTTCGGGCGAATGCCCCAGGCGAGACTTCGCATTAACCATCTTTATCACCGAATAGTTTTCAAAAAGTTCTCTACAAGTGTACTTCTCGTGAGCTATTTCCAAGTCTTTGAAATCGGGGTGTCTAATGATGTGAGGTATAAAAGATCCTTTGCCGCCACCACGGTTCGCGAATTCAAGCATTAGGCGAATGCAATCGCCACTCAATTGATAAACAGCCCGAGAGAATTTTTCATGGGCCAAGATTTCATAAAATAGAGGCAACTCGGATCGTATAAGGGAATGGGAAGTCCCGAGAAGTCGACCTAGCGAGACTATAATTCTTTGATCATCACATTGATGATCGTAAAATAATTTTCGCAGAAGAATGGATGAAGATTCTTGATCAGGAATGGTTGATAGAGTAAAACCCTTCTCGAGTAACTTCTGTTGAACCTCTTCAAAAGAAGTTTTGTATGCACGATTGATGAAAGCCATTTATCAGTATGGGAATGGATGGAAGATTGGGGATTAAGATCGGCGCTAGAAAGGACGAAGAAAAGATTTGCGGAAGGGGAGCGCAATTGCGGAAGAAGAGAGTCAAAGAAAAAATTGCAGAGAGAAACTAAAGAATGAAAAGAAGAGAAAAAGAAAACTATATATAGGAAAAAGATCCTCGAGAAAACGAGGTCATTTAATGCGCGAAGAGACATGAACGGTCAAGAATAAGCGGTTGAAAGAGACGTGTCAAGAAAAGACATTAATAATCAAAATCAGGTAAAAGTACAAAGCTGAAACAAATAAAAATAAGCAGTCGCGGTAAATCAAAAGAATCACTTTCGTGATACTCTCCCTTCGCGGCAGAGGAAATATGAGGAGAGATAGAGACGATACTTCGTGTATAGAAGCTTTGGAACTTCGCAAAAGAATGAGGCAAGTACGTACTTTTCAAGTACGGTATTCTTCCGCTCGTTCCTCATCACAAAGACCAAAGGTTACTACAACAACGGATTTTTCCTTAAAGATCGCTCTTCAAGCAATATTCAAGGAAAAGAGGCAAGATGTAGGATCATAATATCGCAATGAGACGGGGTTCGCGAGATTAATAAATGACGATGTCGCGAGGGAGTCGCAGGGAAGCTAAAATAAACGACGCAATGAATAACGACAGTGCAAAACATGAAGAAGACGTGAGATCGGCGAGGGTTAAGAAGTGTCGCGAAGCGAATGTTTGTGCATGCGACACTTCGCGGGACATTCCCGAAAATAAAGGGTAGCTTAGCTGTCATCCACTATGTATCACCCTATATAAAGGGTTGAGTGAGTCTGTGAAGGGAGGATCTTTTTTGGAATTGTTGGGCAAGTCATAAGGAGAGAGAAAGTTTAAGAGTGTTTTACTTGCTAAGTGTAATTCTACTTTTCCTGTGTAGACAATTCATGAAATTAATCAATAAACATTCTCAATTGTACAACTTTCAATGAACTAATTAACCAAAATCGAGTAAGGGGTGTAGTGTGGGAAAACCTGCTACTACATAATCCTTTAAAGGTTACTCTATTCAAGATATAACAAAATCGAGGACTAACCTCCCCCACAAGTTGGCGGTTAATCCTTTAATCAACATGGCATAAATCATCTCCTTAATGGTTTTGTTCTTATGATCAACTATACCATTAGACTACGGTGAATAAGGAGGTGTGATCTCATCAATAATGCTATTTAACAAGTAAAGTTCTCCTATATGAATTTCATACTTGCCATCATGTTCAGACCTAACCCTTTTAATGGTAACATATACTTTGCTTTCAATTTCAAGTTTATACTCTTAAGGCTTCTAAGGCATCATCCTTACCCTAAGTAAGTATACAAGATAGTACCTCGTACAATCATCTATGAAAGTTATAAAAACACCTTTTACCACCTTAGTTTGGGTTGATTTCATGTCAACTAGGGTCTAACTGAATTAATTCTAAGGGCTTAGAATTACTCGAGCAATTTTGCTAAAAAGGTTTTATAGCATATTTTGATTCTACGAATATTTAACTTTTGTGTTCAATATCCAAAATAAATTTGGGTATGCAGCCCTACGCTTCCTATTTATGCATTGACTTATATAAGTTTACGGTTCCATGTCTACCATGCAAAACATTCAATCGCACAAAAGAAAACACAAGAATCAACTACTTCATCAATTTTTTTTCGTTAAGCTTATATTGACGTTAAGTCTTATAACGTTTCCTTAAAAATCACATGCCCTTAGGTACGACAAGTTTTCCATATTCAATTAATATCTTATGTCTTTTACCATCTACAGAACAAGATACAAGATTCTTGCATATGCCCGAACATGAAAACTTCATTCATGTGAGAATATTACAGATATGAGCTTCGCTCGACTTTTCCCTTTTATGCGGCCTCCGTCGCAGGTGAGTTACTCATATAGAGTTTCTCGACATCTACTATCCTACGATAGGAGGTGAACAGTCTCTGTTTCAACAAACATGCTTGGTGGCTCCAAAGTCCACATACTGGTCTCTCACATTAGTTATTAAAATAACTTCCGACATCATGCCACCGAATTCGTACTAGTTTGTTTCAACTAAAATAGCATTAACTATCTACTAATTAAGGTTTTATGTTGCCTACAAATTAATGCCGTATGGCTAGGATTTTACACACATAAAAATCACCCTTAATTAAAGTAATGCTAGATTCAGTTTATGAAACATACCTTTCTTAAGAAGACTACGCATAGAGTTGCGTTTGATGTTCCAACTTTGTCGCTTTGGAAAAATTTTGTTCATCCACATGCCTATTAGCCATGTCCCTTTCCGTTTCATGTCACAATCTTCGTTTATACTCGACTACGGAGATGGTAATTTCCCAATCACCTAATACACCACATCTCAGAAACCTTAGTTCCAAAACGGAAGATAAAATATGACTTTTGAAGATAATATCTATATTTACAAACTTCGTTTGAACCACCATATCAAAAAACTCACGGTTACCCCATAAAAACTACTTTAGTTAACAAAACATTTCTGCCCGTCGAATTTTTCAAAGAACATTTCTCTGTTTTGTAAAAATATCAAAAAAATACTTTTACAACTCCAAAAAATTCTGAAATTTTACGTGGGTAACTATCAGGATGTCCACTACGTTGTGTCAAAAGGGTTCATCGAAATTCCTTCTAGGTTGAGAGATAAATTCGAAACTCTACATCTTACCAAAAATTCGTTTTCTGTTTTTTCACTCCATAATTAACATCCATGATTCACAAACCAATCAACTATTCTTGATTATTACAAATTATAATGTCTTAAGATTTTTGGGTGCAATAATCAAAACAAGAAAAAAAAATCAAATAAGCAAAAGTTATTGATACTTAGCTCCTTTATAGTGGAAGTGATCGATTTGATGAAACAAACGAGCTCCCCAAATCTCCGCAACATCAACAAGGCAAAACTTTGGAAAAACAGAGTGAGTCACGTGTTCAACACGTTGCCCTTAATACATTAGCGTCCGACTACACTCAAGGGTGATGCTATAGCCCTCACAGGATGGATATCTCCAGATAAAACACCCTACTACACCTACTACTAGCATATGTAGTAGATGCTCAACTTGAGCTTGGAAACTCAAAAAAACTAAACTGTTAAGGAAAATCGTGAACGCTAAGAAACGGCTATAAAATATTTTCCCTTAGGGTCCCTCTAAAATATGGAGCAACCCCTTTCCCATAGATTTTACAAAAGTATTGAATTTGTTTATATAATTTTGACAAATTCAACTTAAGAAGAAAACTCCCGATGTGGGACTAAAATGCTTATATAGTCTCTTAAAACAACTAAAACGTGGAAACTCCACAATGTGGGACTAATAAGTTTTTTCATTCACAAAAGAAAACAATAAATTATAATTTTATTAAAACCTTAAAAATTATTTTTTAGTAATCGTTTTCCAACAAACAATTTTTAAAGCCTTAATGAACTCACTATTGAAAACATCAAATAAACAACTCAATTTCTCATTCGTAGGCATTAGTCCTGTGGACCACTCTAGAAGATATGTAAATAGAAACAAAAATTCTCGACGAACTGAGAAAAAACAAGGGAGAGAAAACCGCCTCTCACATACCCTTTCCCGTGCACGTCTCGTGAGGGGCGGGCCCCACCGGGACCCGTCCAAAAAGAAAAAAAAAAATCTGTGAGAGGCGGTTTTGCCATTGTTTCCTTCCCTCGGTTCTTTTAGAACCACTGAATATAAAAGGTATCTCGAGATTTTCACAAAAACTAGGAAAAGTTTAATCTATACTCAGAGGTAATAATTGTAGGAAGAGAAGTAAAAGTGAAAGTTTAATCATACATGCAATAATTTTCCGAATTAGTAAGTGTTGCATCTTTCAAAGAAGCAGTTACTAATTCTTCTCTTCCTACAGGCAACAACTACATACAAAATTCACCATTTTGAATTACAATATCTAACAAAATTAAACAGTTTATTGAATGTAGTGTAAGGTGCATATATATGCACAACATAAAACAAGAAGCGAATTTAAATGTTTGGAACATAGAATAGCCTAGTAAGATTCTTAATGACATTCCAAACACATCACTTAAAACTTCCAACTGATTGCCTTCTGCATGATTATCATTACCAACAAACCTCTTCATTTTGATCGAAACAACCTTCACCAGAAACACATTCACTAAGAACAATCACTTGATTTTGGTATTACTACATGAGATTTTGAACAATTAACCCGAAAAGTTCACTTGACCGGTGCCATGACAACTAAAGAACAGATAAATACCCTTACTTTGATGTTCATCTCATGGCTCTAACCCAGCTTTCCACAACAAACGATTTCGTAAACAAGCACCCAAATACGAAATGCAAGAGAACACGAAAGAAATTTCTTCTCATGTATGAGTTATTTACTCTTCTTTGTGACTCCTGAACCATATTTATTTGGTTCAAGAACCGAAACCAAGTTGGCGAAATTCCACCATGCTATAAAATACCCATGGACAACGAAGATGAAGAAAAAGTGGATGATAAGAAATACAAAACCAATGAGGAATACCCGGACATGATTAATTTTCTGTGATTGTATTTTAATCAAAGTAAGAACCATACAAAACAAAGTAAGCACAACCAAGTAAGCTATGTAGTTCGGGAAAATGAGGGGTATGGCATGACAAAAGGTGATTGCAAGACGTTTTAAGATGCGAGGAACAAGAAAAATCGAAATGTGTGGAAAGAGTTTGGAAAGGTTGAAAGTTACTAGAGTAAAGGATGTAGCATAAATGGACGTAAGATAGAAGGCGAAGAACAAAACAAGGGAGACACAAAGAGTAATCGGATAGAATTCGGTTTCAAGAAAACGTAAGTTACTGAATATGTGTCGAAGATTAGTTTATACGGAAATAATGAGTTTGCATAAAGATATTGTGGGTGTAAATAATCCACGAGACACTGGTGGAGCAATCTTAGGAGGCGAGACATTAATTGAGAAGAAGCGTGAAGCACTGAATCCTACCCCTCAGCCCTGGCGCGAGAAAAGAGATGTGAAAGGAACCCGTGTAAAGTAGGGACGTGAAAGCCATCAGGTACATCAGCAATAAATGCACCGGCTAAGTGGTTGAGAAGATAAGGACGACTCGATCAAAGTAAGACTCGGCTAAGAGTATCACGAGCGACATCGGCAGCATTCTCCAAAGATACTAACATCGGGTGAAGAGGCGACACGAGGAAACATCACCAAGCTCGGCCTAACACATCGGGCAGGGAATCAACCAGTGAGAAGAGAACATCAAAGAAGATACACCGTGACATACACTGTAACTCGGATGTATTAACATTTGCAGCTATAAATAGAGAGCTTTGTAGAGAGATAATAGAGGCATTAAGTAAGGGAGAGTGAGCACTAAGAGCTTGTAAGTAAGAAAGAGAGAACTTGTGAGCTAGAAACATCCTTGAAAGATCGATTCAAAGTAATAAGATCATCAACCTTTCACCCCGTGGACGTAGGTAATCATACCGAACCACGTATATCTTGTGTTCTTGCACATCTTACGTTTGTTTACTTCCTTGTGTGTGCGTTTATGTTTCTTGGATGTAGAAGTAGGATTTTCTCGTATCTATATTCGGCGCGCCGACTAAGGGACGGTGTGTAACAAGATTTGATACCTTGCAATCTAACCAGTTAAGAGAGATTCCAAAGCTCCTAAGACATCTTCGGATGTTAGTTGATGCTAAGTGAAAGACTCTTATGGTTGTCCGTTGAAAATCTAGCTTTTATGAAGTTTTTAATTTCTTTTATGAAGTTCTTAATTTCTTAAAATCTTCTCTATGAAAATCTTTAGATCTCTCGTTTCGTCTTGAATTCGGATAGTTAGCTATTGTTAAAAGAGTTTTCTCGATAAGGTTTATAGTGTTTTCTTGATACGGTGTTAAGATGAGTTGTTAAAAAGTTTTGAAGCTCCCAAAATATCATTCTTGATGCTTGGTAGAGGCTAGAGTGAAACTTCATCTCACAAATAACACCTTGTCGTGATGACCGAACTCGACAACAAAAGAATGGCAAAACCAACTCCAAACCATTGAGTTAGGGTTTTTCCAGAGCAAAGACGAAAAGGGAAGGATGAGTACTTAGATACCAGTCATATCCTGATCCTAGAACAAAAGTCTAACAGCACCATTGGAAGTCCAACAAAGTTGAGAAAATTTAGTTTTGGCAACCGATGTGGTTGATACAACCGGCAAAACAATTGACAAGTAATCAGTGCAAAAGTAGGTCAAGAAAGAGATTTTCCGGTAAGTTGTACAGAAGATTAATGATTTCTGGAACTTGGAATGTAGGACAAATAATGATTAATGCGTAGGAAAGTACCGAAAACGACGTGACCTACCTCCTTTTCTCACAAATTGCCTTGGTAATCAGACCCCTAGTTTGCCGAGTTCATCGCACTATAGCAAAAAGGAATCGTACTTGTCTCGAACTTTTTCTTCCTCCGAAGTTCGGGATCTTGTACTTCATTCTTAACCTTTTCGAAAAAAATCCAAAGTGAGGTACCTCTATTTTGCCGACGTAGGGATTTAACGGGCGAGCCGATGGCAAGAACATCGATTCGCGTAACTCGAGGAACCGTACAATGGCTGGCACTAGCATGCAGAAGGAGTAACAGATCCTCGACAACAAAGTAGCCGACAACACCAGCAGAAGAATCTAGGCACCACCGCGCATAATAGTCGTTGATGAGGAAATTGATTTGGGCCGAGATGATGATCTCTCGTCGAGAAGATTGCGAATTAACCTGAGCTAGCTGAGGCCAGTAGATATATGGTAGATGGAAGGACCACATCTGACACTGAAGACGATGAGGAAGCACAAATTGCACGAGAAGACCGAAGGCGAGCAAAGCAGCGCGAAGAGTATCGATTTTCCTTGAGCAAGAAGGAGAGAGGCTTAGGCACGTGCGCTTGGAGATGGGCAACCCCAACGGGATATTACACTAGATGCACCGCCCAACCACCACGCTTCCCAAGAGCTCCACCAGTTGCGCCGCCACTAACAAGATGCGGAACCATGTGAATGGTCACTCCAGCCACGAGAGTACCGACCCGACATTGCTCGTGATCTTGTCCAATCAGAGGAGACAGGAAGATTTCATGAGGGAGCTATAAAGAAGTAATATGGCTTTAGAGCACGAGAACTACCAGCTCCGTAAATCGAGAGATCCGGGTTACATGGATGTTCGAGTCGAGGATCCTCAAGTAACCGCACCCGATCGAGATATACTGCCCCGCCCGGCCGAGGACGTATACCCGAACCTAGCCGAACAAGGGGTGGATACGGACCACCCGAGAACTCCTCAACCAAGGGAGAAGAACAAAATAGGGGACCCAACGCGACAACCGAGGCTAAGATTAGGAAGTTGGAGCAAATGGTCAAGAAGTTGGCAAAGCGATGCGGAAAACGACAAGTTGGCGGAGGCAATTAGCGAAGCACAAAAAACTCTATTTACCAAGGCACTTGAACAGACAATCCCCCCACCCCAAGTGTGTACGCTTCCCCACCTTCCCGTCAAGGTTTGACTGCACAAGAGATGCTGGGAGAACACATCAAGGTGTATAGAATGTCTTTGTTATAATGGAAGAGCTACGACGTAGTCATGTGTAAATTCTTTCCGGCGAGTCTAGAAGGCGAGGTGAAAAACTGGTTCTACACCTTGCCCGATGAATCCATTGGCAACTATGGGGCCCTAGTGGAAACATTTCTAGAGACCTATATGTATAACAACATTGCTCGCCCAAGCGTAAATAGACTATTCACGCTGGCCCGACGGTTTCGAGAACCCCGAGAACTCTAACATATGGAGAAAAGGTTCCAATCAAGCAACAAATATTTGGATTTGAGAATTCATTGGGAAAGTCAGATCCCATCTGGATAGCAATGTACACAGAAAAGCCAAAGACGCTAAGAGAGATGAGGAAAATGCAGGAACATTATATAGCGTTGGAGGAGATACAAGAAGGTGCAGGGATAGAGGGATCCAAGAAGCCAAAGACGGAGCGGAGCGATCCCTATGCAAGATCAGAGGCGACCCGAGAAAAGGCCGGTAGCCCCACAACAAGTCTCGGGCAAGAAAGAATGGGTCGAGAAGGGAAAAAAGCCACGACACGAACCAAGAGCCTACACACCCCTGAATGCACCATTAGAGGAAATATTCAAGGAAGTAGAAAAAAGAAACAACATCAGATACCCGAAAACTAGGGGCATCCAAATCCGACGAAACAAGAAATCACCCCGAGTTTTGTCATTACCACCAAGACGAGGAACTCAACTAACAATTATCGAGAAGTACAAGATATCGCTCAATACTTGATCCGAGACGGTACTTACGACATTTCGTCAAGACGATACGATACTAGTCCGCCTGACAGATGTTCCGTGCACCAAGTAAGGATTGAAATGGGAACCCAATTCACTCGCAACACTATCTTACACTCAGACACACAAAAATTTGATCTCGGGATGGGTATCACTTTTAGGATTTGTAAGAGGGATCGAGAAGGGAAAGAAATCTTAGTGTAGCAAAGACATTGCCGATGGAACCATGGATGATGCAGATCACCTTCTCGGCCTAAAGATGTTCCTTCGAATGGCCAAGCACATGGGTTCCCACTAATAATCACCTTACTTATTGAATAATGGGGAGTTAAGAGGATCCTGATGGACAGTGGAAGCTCGGTCGAAGTCCTGTTCTATGATACTTTCAAGAGGATGCAGTTATCAGATGATATTTTAATTCCTTCAAATTATCGAATTTATGGCTTCAACGGCACCGTTACAGTACCAAAGGGAGAAGTCACACTCAGAGTTTCGGATGGATAAGGATACATGGACACTAAGTTATTACTTTTTGTGGTCGTGGACGTCGTGTGTCACCATTTGAGGCGATCCTCGATGTGCCATGGCTCGCGGGTATCAAAGGAGTGGCATCGGCGTACCACCAAAGGCTAAGATTCCCATCTTACCGAGGAGTTGTGGAATTATTGGGAGATCCCAAGCAATGAAACAATGCATGCAGTTGGATATCCATCAAAATGAGGAAAGACAATCAAGGCAACGCAGAGAAAAGAACAAAGCCAAGGAAGCCAAGGCCGAAGAAGAACTAGAAAAGGTGCTTTCTCGTGCTATTGCAACTTATGAAGAAGAGGTATTATAGCAATCAAAGGAGGCGACGTCAGTCGAAGAATCGAAACCTAATTTCTCGGCTTTAGAGCCAACCCGAGAAGTTAACTTAAGTACTGCAGAAGAGCCGAGATTAATAAAAATCGGAACCTTACTAACTGAGAGCAGATCGCACTGTGATAACATTATTGAAAGAACACATGGACGTATTCGCCTGGCAGGTGCATGATATGGAGGGAATTGACCCAGACGTATGCTCACATTATCTAAGGATAGACCCCAAGTTCAAGCCAATCCGACAAAAAATGCGGAGAATCGCACCCGAGTTACAAGCAACGGTGGAGGCCGAGTTGAGAAAGTTACAAAAGGCGTGAATCATTCGAAAGGCTCAAGACCACAAAGTGGATATCTAACATGGTAATCGTACCAAAGAGAAACGGGGGAGTTAGGATCTGCATCGACTTCAGTGATTTGAACAAGGCCTGCCCGAAGGACAGCTTTCCTATCCCCAGCATTGATCAACTAGTAGAGTCAATAGTCGGGTATAAGGCGGTTAAGCTAATGGATGGATACTCGGGGTACAACCAAATCCCATTGGCCCTCGAGGATCAAGAACATACGTCATTCTTCACACCTAGAAGACTTTATTGTTACACCAAGATGCCATTTGATTGAGAAATGCGGGTGCTACTTACCAAAGGTTAGTGGAGGACATGTTTGAAGATAAGATTCACCACACTATCGAAGTCTATGTGGACGATATGTTGGTAAAGAGCAAGATAACATCCACCACATTGGCGACCTACGCGAAATTTTTCAAACTATGAGGAAGTATAAGATGCGAGTCAACCCCGCTAAATGTACTTTTGAGTCACTTGAGTAAATTTTTGGGTTATCTAATTTACGGATGAAGGCATAGAAGCGGATCCTAAGAAGATTAGGGCTGTGGTAGAAATGCCTCTCAAGTGACGGTGAAAGATGTACAAAGACTAAACGGCAACTTAGCCGCACTCGGGCGATTTATTTCTCGATCTTCCGACAAATGCAAAGACTTTTCTGGATACTTAGAAAATGGGAGAAGTTCAGGTGGAGCGAGGAGTGTGATGAAACGTTTCAAAAAAATAAAACAACACCAAGTAGACTGTTTGTTTAGTTAACGACCTTGAGCCCGGTGAAGTGCTTACCTTATATCTCGGGGCAACGGGTTATGCAATAAGTGCGGTCTACGGTTAAAAATGTTGGGACAAAGAGGAGAAACCTATATACTTCATAAGAAAGACCATGAATCTAGCTGAAAAGAACTACACCAGGATCGAGCAACTAATTCTCGCTTTGGTATGGGCGACACAAAAACTACGGACGTACTTTCAAACCACAGGATCCGTGTACTTACGAAGTCGTCCATAGAGTCGGTACTAACGATAACGCGTCAAGGTCGGGACGGATCTCTAAATGGAGTGCTCAAATTGCAGTTCGACGTCTTCTACGAAATGAGGACAAAGAATGAAGGCACAAAGGCGTGGCGGACTTCTTGGTCGATTTTCCTTTGGACGAGGAGGATGAGGTCGAGGATATCCCGGGCATGCAGAAGACCGAGAAGATCCGTCCGATCTCCTCGATACATGTAACCCGACATGGTGGGAAGTATTTGTAGATGGGTCGTCCAATAAAGATGGGTCCGGTTTAGGACTCGTCTTCACTACGCCAAAGGGAAAAAATATGGTTCACTCGTTTAGGCTCGAATTTAAGACAACAAACAATGTTCCGAGTATGAGGCAGTAATACATGCTTTTGCGAATGATATTCGAAATGGGGATCCACGATGTAAGGCTCACTAGTGACTCTCAACTAGTCATTAGACAGATCAATGGACAAAGACGCCATACATGACCCGGTTTCTTTTAAGTGTTGGGAACTCGCCCAATTTTACATCGGCCAAATACCAAACATTAAGTTTCGACACATCTGCAGAAAAGATAATTGCCACTCCGTTACACTAGCCTACATTGCTTCGATGCTAACAGACCCAAGCGTGGAAGGCATTCGAGTTATGCGGATTTTAACGCCATATATACCCGAACCAATAGATCTCAAGGCATATGTAGCAATCACCACGGTCGATAAATATGAAGTCAGATTGGCTTAAACCCATTCACCAATACTTGAAATGGGAGAACCGCCCAAAGGGCGGCAGAGATCAACAAGATTAAAAGCAAAGAAGCGGCATTTACGAGTTGCGATATGGTGTCTTATGCGGTAAAATCCTATTTAGGACCGTTATTGAGATGCTTAAGCAAAAGAAGAGGGGTACACGATCTTAAATGAATTGCACTACGGGAAGCGGGTAATCATAGCTCGGGCGGAGCTCAGCGACTCGAGCAAAGACCATGGGGTATTTTTGGCCTTATATGAATGAAGATGCTAAGCACATGCCTTTAATCAGAATGAGTGACATAAGTTTGGTAAGAAGATACATGCACCAGCAGTCACCCTGAACTCAGTTATTAGTCCCTGGCCATTTGCCAAATGGGGGATCGATATCGTGGGGCCATTACATGTCGGGTCGGGACAAAGAAAACACATTATAGTGGCCACGGACTACTTCACCAAATGGGTAGAAGCTTCACCCCTGAGATATATTCAAGACAAAGACGTATTCTGTTTTATTTGGGAGCACATAATATGTCATTTCGGTGTACCAGCTGCAATTGTCTCGGACAATGGAAAACAATTACAAGGCAAAAATATCGACCTATTATTCAACACTTACAATATTCGAAAAAGCAAGGCGACACCAATTTACCCACAAAGTAATGGGCAGGCCGAGATTACAAACAAAACCATAGCCGACAATCTAAAAAAAAAGTTGGACGGGAAATACGGCGAATGGTGTGAGGAGATTTACAACGTTCTATGGGCTTACAGGACTACACGCACAGATGCCACATGTCTATCACCTTTTATGCTAACGTATGGCACCGAAGCGATTCTCCCTACAAAAGTAATGATACCTACGACAAGAACCGAGGCTTGGAGACGAAACATCTCGGCAGACCTGATTTTGGCCAAGCTCGACGACTTAGAACAAATTAGGGAGATGGCCTTGCAAAAAATGGAAAACTATCAAAGGCGACTACAGCGTGAATATAACAATGCGAGTTCGGCCGAGAGAATTTCACCGGGAAGTTAGTACTGAAAGAACTACCCAGTTACGAACATGACAAGAAGGGAGGAAAGTTAGCGGCGCGATGGGGAGGACCATACACGATTGTGGAAAAGGTGGGAGAAGGGGCATATAAGATATCAAATAGGACGGAACACCCGAACTGGGCCGTGGAACACTAGACACCTAAAGCCGTATCACCCATGAGAGGTGCGAAAACGGGTATGATATCTTGTCATTCGTATCCTTAAAAATCCACGTGGGGCAGGAACTATGACAATTGCGTCTAATGGTCATTGGTACTCGGGGCGACGGCAGTGTGCAAGTGCCGAGATGACTTACACACGAATGGGCATTCGTACTCGGGGTGACGACAATGTGCAAGTGCCGAGGTGCCTTACACTCGACGGGCTATTCGAACTCGGGGCAGTGGCAGTGTGCAAGTGCCGAGGTAGTCTAAGGGCTTTGGTGGTTGGCAACCAGCGGCCGATTGTCAGGGCATGAGTACTCGAAAATCGAGCATACAACATTGCTCCCATCGCAAGTGGCCGAAATCACTTGCCCAAGGTAGCTAATTGATAGCTCCTTGGGGTATCGAGCCAATAAAACTTAGGAAAGACCAATACCCTACCACTAGATCGAAATGACGGTGATGAGATACCTCAATCGGGATATGACATTGGGCCCGATGACCCTCCCTATTGAGTGTGTTCGACAGAAACGGAATTTATGCTAACACGTTAACACACTTTGTTGCAGGGGAACAACAAGCTCAACATTAATAAATAACCAAAGTATGAACAAAACGGTATGAGGGAGAATGTCAAGTAACAAGAAAACAACCAGTTGGCAACGCAGCAACCCATAAAACAAAGAGTTAGGAAAGAAAATAAAGGTGTTCAAACGAATTACAGCCCAACATAAGGAGCAGAATAGTGGCGCGGCACTACAAAAGATCCAGCTATGCCCTCGGAGGAACTTATCCTGAACCGGCCTTTTTAGTAGCGGCATCGGCTCGTTTCTTATCCATCACCGCTTTTATACCTTCCTTCACTTTAACAACCATCTCGGAATTGAACCTCTCCTTCTCAGCAGCGAGACTCTGAGTCAACTGAGTAGATGCCGCCTCAGCAGTGGTTACTCGCCCAAGCAGATGGGTCTCCCTCGCCTTCAGTTGAGCATTCTCCTCCTACAACAACTTTACTTTCTCTTGCTCGGCTGCAGGGACAAAGACACTGGTTAGAATTATGACAAGGGCAGCATAACAAAAGAACGACTACAACCAAAACATATTACACACAATAACACCTTCAAGCAATGGAAACACTTCTTTCATAGTATCCTCGGACTTAAGTAAACTATGTTCGAGGGCCGATATTTTTGTTGTTAGCTCATTGTAATGCTGCTCATTGAACTCATTGGTGGGGCAGTGCTTCTTATGATCTTGCCAATCAGCCTTTTGTCGATCTTGTGTCAGTCGCAAACACGACATCTCAGTTTGAAGCCACTCTAACTCTTGGGATACCTTCTCGAGTTTTCTGAGCCTTTCTTTCAACTCTTTATTAGACAGCTCGGCAGTATCTCTTTCCTTCAAGAGTCGTTTACGATCGACGTGCAGATCCCTAAGTTGATATGTGAACTTCTTACATTGATTCTCCAAATTGTCAGCTAACAACGTCTTATCGATAGCAATCCCTTGGAACCGAGATAAGTTTGATCGGAGATTATCCATATCATCGGGCACATACTCAAATATTTGAAACCGCTGTAACTCGTCTCGAAGTTGGTCAAGCTCGGCCTATTGACGATCTATCTTGCCATCCTTATTCACAATTCTTTGGTGTAGATTCTCAACATGACCCAGTTCAATGTCTAGTTTTCTCTTTAACAAACGGACTAAGCGGCAAAGCATCAATACTAGACATCTCGGCTAAGAAGATAATACTAAGATTAAGATATTGACACTACAAAATCAATCACGAAGATGTGGGTTTCAAGCATGTACGTTGGGTATCGGCCAATCTTTTATCAAGATCTCGGGCCCGTCCCTGATCACGCTGTAATTGTCGAAGATACTCCTTCTCCGCTAGATCTTTCCGACGAATAGCAGATTCAAAGAACTCCTTGTTGACCGCCTAGGAACATTGTAAACGTTAGTGATCGCTTTACTCTACAAACATATGGATAAATAAGATAACTTACAATTCGATCAAATGTGCCCTTTAGACCAGAAGAGTATAAAGCTACGTAACTGATCATCTCCTCATCGGACAAGGAGCCAAAGTCAGGAGAAATGAGAGCCCCTAAACAGTTGCACATAGGGCCCGAGACAGTAAAGGAGGTGGTACTGCCCGAGTTAGGAACCACAGGATAAATGGGCTCCAACAACTCGTTCCCAAAAGTAACATTCTCTTCGCCACGAGTAACCACATCATTTCCACCACCACCAGAATTCTCCATTTGCTTCGGCTCCTCTTCACCACCATCGACCTCGTCCTCTCCATCAAAAAGATCCTCATCATCATCACCATCATATTCAAGATACACAACACCATCAAGCAAGAACAATCCCTTTACCACCAATGTTGGGAGCACTTGCTTTTTCCCGGCAGATAAGTCGCCCTTGGTCTCCTTACCCTTCCCCATTGGTTTACCACTTACAATGGCAGAAGAAACATCAACGGTTTTTTTTAGGCGACTTCCCCAGGAAATGAGCTAAAGGAAGCCGATCCTCAGGGTCCTCACCATCTCCAAGAACTATACCTCCAGCACCACTCTTTTCAATTCTTGACTTCTACACATGAGCCTTCTCAGATACATTCAAGGAAACAAATAGGGAAAAGTACATGTACTGTAAACAAAGTAGTATATTTGTTACCTTCAATGTCTCCTCCTCGGCCCCTGTGCTAAAACCTCTATTTCGAAGGACGAGAGCCTCCGGTTGGGCGGTCTGGGACTTGAACTACAAAAGTCAGGCAAAATTAAAACATTGTCGAAAACATGAGCCGACATCGACCAAGACAGAGAAACTTACCCAATAAACATTGACGACCCGTAAAGGATAGGGCTCGGCGGAGGAGAAAACTTGCCACTATAAAGAGGACCATAGATGCCTAACGGAACTCGATCCCAAGCTACGCCACTTTGGTATGACGAGCATTCTTGTTAGTCGTCTTAGTATTCTTCCCCTCGGGATCCTCGTCCAAAAGAAGCTTCTTAAAGCCCTCGGGGATAACCTTGTTGCTGGGAGGGCTAGCACCAAAACCAGCGAGGTCTCCATTAGTAGAAGTACCACTCTAGGTAGTTGGCAAGAAACCGGCAGGAGTATAATCGCCGCTTGAGAAGGATCGTATGTCGACCAAGAAGTATGAGTAGCCCCGCCCATACTTTTCGAACTCATTTATGATGCGGAAAGTATTACCATTCCACTAAGCCAAGGCTCGATGAGGGCGGATCTTGGAGAGGGCTTCATACATAAATGGACGACTCGGGTCATACAGAGGAAAGCGCAACCCGAGTTCTAGCTGACCTTTGGTAATGACAGACTCCTCGGGTGAGTGGAGAAGTTGGTGATATCACTTCTCTTCCAAACTCCCTTCTGGCCCGATAAGAGAGTAATCTTGTAATCATGAAGATTGAAGTCATCCTTCAGTTGTTGAATGAACTGTTCGTCCGTCAAGTCTTTCAGAGACTTCTTATCGTTCCTACATAAAGATGAAGGAGAACCATCAGAGAAAAGAGAATTCAAGTCTTGTGGAATCATGATGGGAAGGACTATCAATAATAAATAAAGAATCGAGAGGAGCACCATCGTCTTCAGAAAAGGTATAGCTAACGCACCTTTTTTCTGTCATAGAAGGAGTTGAAGCCATTAAAGAAGCATAAAAGGTAGAACTCAAAAGGAAAGAAGCGAAGACGGAAAGCGAAACACGGTGACTGCAAAGAATGGAAGATCAATAAAAGGCGAAAAGGATTAAGATCTCTCGAAAAGATCAGAGGGTAAGAAGACGTCAGAACAGCGGCGAGAAGGAGAGAGAACGTTATTTTGAAAAAAGAAGGTAGAATGGGAAACCATGGTTTAAGGGAAGGATTTATACCCTAGGAAACTGTAACCGACGGAAGAGGTAACCGGTCATAAAGACAAGCGGGAGTGGGGAATAGCAAGATGGCAAAATACGGCATGACAAAGGACGTGGAAGCCGAAGCGGTTTCTTCCCCTCATGTCGATCACACGAGTGAAAGAAGGGGCATAAATGTAGGTGTAAATAATCCACAGATACAGGTGGAGCAATCCTAGGAGGCGAGACATTAATTGGAGAAGAAGCGTGAAGCACTGAATCCTACCCTCCGCCCTGGCGCGAGAAAGAGATGTGAAAGGAACCCGTGTAAAGTAGGGACGTGACAACCATCAGGTACATCAGCAATAAATGCACTGAATAAGTGGTTGAGAAGATAAGGACGACTCGATCAAAGTAAGACTCAACTAAGAGTATCACGAGCGACATCTAGAAGATTCTCCAAAGACACTAACATTTGGTGAAGAGGCGACACGAGGAAACATCACCAAGTTTGACCTAACACATCGGGCGGGGCATCAACCAGAGCCGAAGAGAACATCAAAGAAGATAGACCATGACATACATTGTAACTCGAATGTATTAGCATTTGCAGACTATAAATAGAGAGCTTTGTAGATAGATAAGGAGGCATTAAGTAAGGGAGAGTGAGCACTAAGAGCTTGTAAGTAAGAAAGAGAGAACTTGTGAGCTAGAAACATCCTTGTAAGATCGATTCAAAGTAATAAGATCATCAACCTTTCACCCCGTGGACGTAGGTAATCATACCCCGAACCACGTATATCTTGTGTTCTTGCACATCTTACGTTTTGTTTATTTCCTAGTGTGTGCGTTTATGTTTCTTGGATGTAGAAGTAGGATTTTCCGCATCTACATATATTCAACTGATGATTTTTAATAAGTATCGAAAATACAGATAAAGAGTGCCGGATTATTAGTCTCCAACAAGAATTGAAGAAATGAAAGAGGGAGTATGATGAGAAAAAAAATGCAGAAGAATTTTTTTGGAGATGCTTTCAGAATTGTTTTAACTGCTTCTTTGAAAGATGCAACACTTACTAATTCTTTGATTTTCTGCGGTGCATTCAAGAACTCGGGATCTTCAAACAACTCCATTGGTACCGTTGGCTAACTTTCACTTGTATTTAGAGAATAAAAGAGAAGAAATATGTTTATCTAGACTACAGAGGATTCAGTGGAATTCATTTATAATAAATGCAGCTTCTTGCTTAAGTGCGAGGAGGTGTTTTATTAGCAATGCTTATTTTGAACGTAATTTAATTTGCATATCGACTGATTGGGACAAGCCATATCAAGTGCGCTTAACATACTACTCCCTCCATCCCTAATTAGATGAGCTATTTGGTTTTTAGTTTTGTCCACAAATAGATGAGCTATTTCACTAACCAAGGGGTATTTCTAAAACTAATCATTTTTTCTATAATAAATATGTATAATTTGATAGTCATGTTTATATTCGTTGCGTAGGTGTTTTAAAATGCTTTTCAACGGTATAAAGTTTATAAAAAACCGTGGTATAGTTTAAGAGATAAATCGTTTCTAAATTTTACTAATTATTGCCCATAAGGGTATAATTGTAAAAATACTTAAATATACTCCACTTTCTTCCT
>JAJJWW010000066.1:0-105313 GCA_023531295.1 Papaver armeniacum
AGGGCCAAAATAAAAAAAAGTTCATTTGTAGTTTTTTTTTCTTTAAAAAAAAAGTTACCAAAAATATTTACTATTTTTTAAAAAGAAAAAAGTAGAAAAAAAAATAAAAAAATATTTATTTTTTTCTTAAAACTATTTATAATAATAATAAACAAGACATAATTATTATACAAAGCTTTTTGGTTGGTAACCTAGCGACAATTTGGGCTCCAACTCCTCTTTGAATTGCAACGCATAATCAAAAGAAAAAAAGAAACTACCTAAGCCGCTACTAGCGTCATTGCTAACTAAACAATTCTTTAAACGCTTAGAAAAAACCAGAGTAGCCTCACCAAGTTCCCCTAAGGTAGAGAAATCTAGAACACCCAAACCATATCCATGTAAGACACTTGTCCGAGTATTTGGTACGTTTACGTGAACTTAGCACCGAGAAATAGCCTTCTAGGGGACAAAGAGGCGGACACCATCACCAGTGAATGGAGAGACACCTGTAACATCCATACAAACATCTTGTCCATTTTCCCAGTTAAGAACAAGGATATCAGCAGGCTTTAGATCTATGTCATCATCCGTCCGAAGACCGAGAGAAACCTCCTTGTGCAGGCACATTGGCTTTGTAACAAATGTCACTGATAACATCACGAACAACATCATGGCGAAACTTATATCCAATATCCTTAGCACAATGAAGCGCATGATCTCTAAAAATATCCATAGATTTGTTACAACTTGGGCATAAACTATTCTCAACAAACAGAGGAATACCAAGGCGATAACAAAGCACAACTCTAAATTGTCTAGGTCCGAGGGCATTGATTAATCCCACTAATGGGTGTTGCCAAAGATAGTCTTGTGCATGCTTGACACGGTTACATTGCCATAGGATGAAATCTCTTGCAGACATATGAAAATGATCTGGGATTTGCTTCTTAACTGCATCAAAATAAACTACTGCCAGGGAATGCATGGAAGAGGGGGGGGGGAGTATCATCGACTTGATGAAGTAGACGGTAATCCACATACCTGGGTGAAGGTCTGAAGAGCCAATTGATAAGATGAACCTTTGTCCGTTGAGAATAAATTACCAAGGATCACTTTATGCATCGAAGTAATCTAGCTCGAGAAGCAAGATCACAATAAGCACGAGTGTCGGCCATGGTATAAATGCCAAGTCCACCATCTTTAATAGGTAAGGTAGCTAATCTCTTCGAAAGGACTAAAACCCGCACCATCCATAATTTGAAGCCTCAAATACCGATATAACCGGTCATCAAAAATATCGGTGGCAGGTTTTAGAGCGGCGGGATTGGTAGGTAGTTAGCATTGCAAAATAAGTCTAGACACACGATTTCAATTTAAGTAAAAGCATCTCACTTTGAGGATCCTTGAGTTTTTTTGATCGCACCCATTAGTTGAACAATTTTGTGCACCCCTTGCTCAACAATATATCGCTAGTAGTCCATATCTAAACTCAGGGGCGCCCAAAAGTTTAACACCCTTAGAAGCTCTACCAATATCTCAGGGAATACACCCGGGCCGTATCTCCCGGGATCAAGGGAAGGCCAAAAGACTTTCGTTTTCTTTATATTGAGGGGGGTAACCCCTGCTTGGTCCTTTAGTTTTCAATTATACGCAAAGCCTTAGCTACCTCTAATGGATCACCAACAATTGTACCATCATCAATGTAAAAGGTGTGCAAATCGGTTTGTAACGAGAAGCAATGGTCTTCACTAAGGGTGAAGTGTCAATGCAAATAACAAGGTACCGAGGGATTACCTTCATGAACACCAAGTGCGTAAGACAAATATATTGGGCATAATAAAGTTTAGCGGAGACGTAAGTAGAAATATTCTACCCAACGAGAAATACCCTAGATGAAGCGGACTTCCTGATGAGTCGAGATCTGCTCACCATGTTGAAAAAATTAGAAAAGTCAATTAGCAACATTGGCATTTTGTCCGAATGGCCCTTAATCTCTAAAAGGCGATTTCTGACATGTAAAATACCTTCCCCTCCTACGGGAACACCAACCCCGAATTGGTAATCTCTAAATAAGAGGTCATGTCCTTTCCGAAACACAAACTTGACCACCTTGGAAACCAATCTACGCTTAAATCTGTACTGACCGTACAATGGGCCTAAGACCTCCTCCCGCTTAAGAAATGGTGTCAACGGTGCGCTAGCAATGTATTCGCCTAATTTACTAGGACATTTTCCATCCAACCAAAGGTTGACAACCCCGAAATAGACAAAAGCAAGTCATCCGCCACCGCTCGACATCGCTCCACTAAGAACATCGACTAAGTCTTTGCGCTCATAGACCATCTCGACCACACGACGTACGTTTAGGGAAGCTTTTAATTGCTCCCAAAAACAACCTTGTAAGATATCGTCCATGGGAACCTCGGAGGGAGGCTAACGGATGTTTGTCCAACAAGTCAACATAAGTCTTCTCATCATAAGGGGCGACAGGATGAGGATAATACTATGTCATCGCAGCTGCAAAGTGCCCCGAAGTAATCTTCCTCTACCAGCAATAACGTTAACCGCTTTGCCGCTTCTCATCTACCTTATTCTCATCGGACTTCTTAGAACCCCACCGAACCAGGCTTTGAGCAACTTGTTCACTAAAGTAAAGCAACCATTGGGCTCCTTCCAATCATTAAGCGCTTGAAGAATTGCTGCACCTGTAATCGCTTACGATTACCGAGACTTCCTTTCAACTTTGAGCATTTCGGTTGATACGACAAGGTGTAAATGGGAAGAAGTAGCGGACGTAACCAGACGACAAAGTGGAAGGACTTGCTAAAATCTGGTCAAGACAGGGGAGAGCTCTCCAAAATGCAAGCATGCACTTGTAGGGGATGCAGGTGACAGTTGGAAGTTGTCGTTGAAGCACAGCGTTAAGAAATTCAGTAGAGAGAATCTCTACAGCACCACTGCCATCTCCCCCCGAAACTGCATCAACCACAGGAACCACGTCTTCTAAACTCACGGCCTGCACTTCATCGATTTGTTTAAACCATGAATTAAGAAGTCTGCTCCTTCCCCATTGAAGAGCCTGGAATAAAGTCATGCACCTGCCCCTTCACGCCCCTTGCATGATTTCGAACAAGCACAGAGACACAAGCACCCACCGCACAACCACATTCGCAAAGTTGCAGGAACCTTCTCCGAGACTACAATACACATTCAAGTCCCCGGCAATCAAGTCACTAATAGTGTTCTTGCTGGCTTCAAAAGAAAAGGTGTTTCAGAAAGATCCTTGACATAACCTCTTCCGTGAACTCCATCAAAGGGCAGCCATGGATACTCTTAAAAGGACGGCTGCAAACGTTGTGGGAGGTGACAACTACTGTTGAAGGAGAGGTAGAGGGTATATGGGAGGAGGGTGTGTGTAACAATGCACGGGAAGAGGTCCGGTGCAACCCTAGGCATGGAGGCGAGTTAAAACCCTAAAAAGAAAAAAAAAAAAGAAAAAAAAACGACTAGAACCCTAATGAAAAGCAAAACGTGGCAATGAAAACAATTGAAAACAACGCAAAAAAAGAGAAAAACGTGGTAAAGAAATCAAAGGGAAAACCAAATCACAGAAAATGCAGGATGAATTCATGGTGAATCCGAGATTGGAATGAGTTTCCAATCACCATAGAGAAAACATGGACGGGGTTTCAAAATAAAAGCCTTATATTTTTATTTCTCAATCAACTATTTATTTTTGTATTTTTTTATAAAAAAATGAATTTAAAAAAAAAAAAAAAGAAAAAAAAAATTAAATATTTTTTTTTTTAAATTTTTTTTAAAAATAAAATCTAAAAGTTTTTTTAAATATTATTATATTATTGGATAACGATTATTACATGAAACTAGCCGGAGCTTAACAAGCTAAGCTCCAATGACATACTACTACATTAATTGAACAGGTTGTTGTCCTAGCCTACCAGCGAGCCTCATGGGTAACCTAGCCAAATGAGCCGAAGCGGATGGGGGCTGAGATTGTGTCACAAGGGGGGCTAACTAACTCTGCCTTCCAGGCCCGTTGGTGGTTGTGCATGCAAGTATTTTTTGCACCCTGTTTGGTATTCTTTTTTGAGAGTAGATATCCTCTACCTCGTTTGCAAATGATTTCAAGGTTTCATTAAAAAATTGGTGCAATTCTTAAAATATTAAAGTGATTTCGTTAATAGTGCAATCCACCTGTCTGCATGTTCTTTCGAGGCTTTATAAGAAATATTGTTAGAGCATCTCCAACGAAACATTGAAAATATCCTAAATATGGGGTCACATAGGATTTTAATTGTTTAACCAAAAAATCAGCTCTAATGAGAATGTGAGGGGAGAATTAAAGATGACGTGTCTAATAGTTATGTAGACATCTTCAAACTCATCCTCTAGTTTTAGAGGTTCTCTTAGAGGTTGTGAACATCAAACTCATCATTATCTATGGTTTTCTAGATTCCAAAGTGTATTATCTATCTCTTTTCCATATTCCAATTTACTCGTAGGGAAACAACTAGATACAATCATGAGACAATTTTTATGGGGATCTACGAGCGAGAGGTCAAAGAAGAGTCGGGTGGCTTGGAAAACATTGCATTTGCCAAAAGAAAGAGGAGGTGTGGG
The DNA here is from genome assembly GCA_023531295.1 of Papaver armeniacum. Classification (NCBI taxonomy): domain Eukaryota; kingdom Viridiplantae; phylum Streptophyta; class Magnoliopsida; order Ranunculales; family Papaveraceae; genus Papaver; species Papaver armeniacum. The sequence goes on from JAJJWW010000066.1 coordinate 4,624, forward strand.
TATTAAAAAGTTGAGAATCATGAACAAAGCTTTGCATGCTAAGTAGATATGGAGGTATGGTAATGAAGAAAGAGCATTATGGAGGAAGGTGGTTCATCACAAGCTTGGTGGAAATCAAAAGATTTTATATCAAATCAAACCAACACATCGGTTGGTAAAAGTTTATGGTCCGGTGTCTTGAAGAGTACTATTTGTAGAGTTAAATTATGTCTGAGGTCAACGGTGGTGATAAGTGTTTGTTCCGAAAGACGGTAGGATAAATGGACAATCATTGAAGGCTCTTTTCCATACTCTTTATAAAATAACCAGAAAAAAAAAGAGGCAACAATACAAGAATTGTTGGATTCAAACACAAATTCCTGGATTTGGCTTTTTTGCAGGAACTTGAAGGAGTCTGAAGTGGAAGATGTTGCACATTTACTAAACTTATTGCCAACTATCAATACAAATGGTGTCCCTGATCAAAGAGTTTGGCAGGCAAGCAATCATGGTTTTTCTGTGGCTGAATGTTATTAAGCACTTGAAGATGAAGGTTTGATTGTGTTCCCTTACAAGTCTCCAACGTGGAATCCAAGAATTCCAAAGAAGGTGATTTTATTTATATGGACTTTGTGTTATAATGATGCTCCAACATTGAACTCTTACGGGAAATCTATTGTGGTAAATGGTTGCATGCTTTGCAAAAAGGCAGCTGAATCAAATCATCACATATTCTTGCACTGTGAAACTAGAAGGTCAGTATGGCATTATTTTCTAAGTTTTTACAAGTTGCAATGGGTGTTCCAAGATTATGTTAGAAATACTATTTGGGAATGCATGAGAAAGAAATGTGCAACAATGTCTATTAAGAAAAGGATTTGGGATATGTATCCATTTGCAATTTGGTGGGCGCTTTGGATTGAGAGGGAATGATAGATTTTTCAATGGAAGATACAAAAATTTGGATTCAATCATTGATATCTGCTCAAAGTTTTCATCTTCAACTGGTGTATGGGTACTGATATTTTTCAGGGATTCTCTTTAAACACAGTTTTGCAAAAGTGGGAAGCTGTAATGAGTTAGTTTGTTCGGTTTTTTCTTTTGTTTGTGAGGTCTACTACAACTGAGCTTTTTTTGTTTCTTTTGGGTCTCAGTTGTCACCTCCTTGGTGATTAACTGAGCTTTTTCAATATATTTGCCCTTTTTGAGTAAAAAAATACTCCTCCGTTTCACAAAGACGGTAAAACTTTGACTTTCTCAAAATATTAAGAAGACCATATTATTTTACTTGACTACCCTTAGTTACTTACCTGTTTTATTTTAATAAAAATGTTAGCAATAAAGGCTGTCCAAAATTGTTGTGAGAATTATAAATACGTAAATATAAAAGGAAAATTTAAAGGATATCGAATTTATGAAGTATAAACTTTGTAAGGAATTTAATTTTTAGAGTTAAATGTATATTTTCTTAAAAGGAATGAATGATATATTTGTTTCCTCAATTATACTAATTTCTTTAATATTTTAGATTGGGTTACGTTAAAAATGGATTTATGATTATAAAGAATTCAAGGGTATATTAGAGACTTCATTGAAAAAGTATGACTATAAATGTGTTGGACACAATTTTGAAACTGACGAAAAAGGAATAGAGGACGGTCTTTCAGAAACAGAGGGAGTAATTATCTATAATTTTGATTAGATATACAATTTGGATCAATGGTTTAAAAAGTTCAAAAGTAAAGAAATACAAATTGTGGTTGTAGATGCTTATCTTTCATCTCCTCATATTAAGGAATATTTGGTCTTTACATCAAAAAAAAAACAAGAAAAAAAAAATCTTTCACAAATATGCACACCAAGTTAGGATTGGAGATGCTCTTCTGCTTTTGTGTCTGAGAAACTAACTTTACAAGAAAGACTTACACAAGCAATGCACATGCTTATCTTACATGGCACTAACATTGTGAATCAAAATAGATAAAATAACCCGAGTTGGGCTCCGAGGAAGTGTAAGGCGTGCAATCGCACAAGGCCCGAATCTATCGAGGGACTTTCTTACCCAGTCCAAGACACCCTTAAGTTGTATTTTTCTTGGTTACTTATTCTAAGAAAACATGTCCTTGGGAGTTGCCAACGGATCCAACCACTTGGTTGTACGCTATTTGTTTGTCGTTGCTTTAGATTACACACATATTATTACAAAACCAAAGAACTGTATTGCAGAAGAAGAATGCAAAAGAAGAAAGAAATTTGTTTGTTTAAAATAAAATTTTGGCAAGATATACACCGGAAGGAAAATAAAGTTTATCTTTGACCGAAAATAAAAATTAATTTCCCCCAAAAGTCTAGTTTAGATACGGTGGGCCCTATTTAGGTACCAACTAAGGTTAGTTACATACCAATAACGAGGGGAGGAATGTGCACCCTGGTTGCGGGGGTGCACATAGATGGACTATAATATGGGTTATACAAGAGACGGCACGTGCGGTATATTAGTTATTACAAAACCAATGGACTCTATGTTGTTGGATCCACAAATGTAAATATTAGAGTCTCCCATGACTATTATTTGAGTTTTGGTTGCCTATTTTTATATGACATTAACAAAAAGAGTTTTTATTTAATACTTTCCTTTATTTTATATTATATAAAATACGTATTACCACCCGTGTTTAGCATAAGTTTCTCGTTAGTACACTATTGTCTACGATTCCGCATATTAAATTAAAATCATAGAAATTTCTTGTTGTTGTTGTTGCAAAATATTTGACATTACATAAGGTCTTATGAAAAAATTCGCACAGAGCCTACTAGATACATGATCGGTTCGGACTAATCCAAGAAAAAAATAAGTTTGTAATTATTTCCTTGAGCACTTATAGTTCCATGTGACATTATAAATTAATATAATTTGTATATATCATCTCACCGGAAAAAAAACACATCAGAGGTGAACTAAAACATGTTTTCTTTTCAAAAAATAATAGAAGAAAAAAGACAATAATGATGATTTCTTGATACCTTCAGTGAAGAACAGGTTGTTGCACAACCAAGTCCCAATCTTCCCGAGATACATTCTTGTATGAGATTTTTTTATTTTTTTTTCTTCTTCTTCACACCTTAATTAACTTTTGAGGGGATTGATCATAGTGCTATAATTCAATTAACAAAAAAAAAGCCGAGTTTAAGTTTTTTCTTCTTCGCTTACATAAACAAACTTTTGAAAACTCAATTGTGGGTGAAGAAAAGTTGAGTGTAACATTAAGGGGAGATTTTATAGGGAAAACTAACCAGTTTGTTCTTAAGCAAGTCTTAAGGATACCGTAATTACTTTTCTCGATAGTCTCACGTGAATAAGACGTAAAAAGAAATACGTTACGGTAAAAAAATTCGGTGGACAATAAAAGAAAAAGAAGTCTTCAAGTTAAACAAATGGATGGCTGACTAGCTCAAGACCATATCAAAAGGCCAAAATCCACAAAAAGATGCGGTGAAATTGTAGGGGTTAGTGAATCGGAAATTATGAGGATTTTAAGGACTTTTTAATAGAGTGACTTTTTGAGATTCTCTAGAAATTCGAGAGACCTCAAGTGATTTTATGAGAGAATTTCAATGAATTATAAATACAAATCCAGCGAATTTTTAGAAAGTTTTTGTGATTTGTGGAGACAAAAACAATTTGTAAAAAATCTCTCATACTATCACCCATTTTGGAAAGATTTTTCAAGGATTTTGTCGTATGTTTCAAAGCATAAAAGTCTCCGTAAATCTCTCAATGCACTAAATCACAGATTTCAAATCTCAAATACAATAACAGAGAATACAAAAGGACTATTAGAAAATCATAATCTAATAACAGAGATTGTCAAAGATTTTAAAAAGCTTAATTTACTAACAACGGATTTGAAATATCTTTACAATTCCTTGTGAATCCAAATTCACAAACTCCGTTACACTAGAATTTCCGAGTAAAACCTAAAGAAATATTGCACCAACTTTTTTTTAAAAGATGGGTCTCGTGCATCCACATGTTTCAAATTGGCTCCTGGGCTCCAACACTAAAAGAGTAATAGGTCTTTAAACCATACTAATGAGAAATTTAAGGTAGATATAACATGTCATGCCTTAACATTAATTCTCAAGTTCCCCTAACTCGAAACACATTATTGCCAACCAAACTCATTAGCACCAAAAAATTTATCAAAAAATAAAATAAAATAAAATAATCCTCATAGGCATCGTTCTTTACCCGTAAGTTATTACATCATGGGACGAACGAGCTCGACCTAAGAACTCATACCTTGTGTTAAGGAAAATATAATTTTTTTATCACCAAATAGGCCGTCTCTTGGGGCATACGCGAGCTAGGCCATCTCCAAGGCATATTTTTCTAATATTTATTTATTAATAGTCGATTTATATAATTATTACAAAACCAGTTTACACGCTTATTTATATCAAAGATAATTGTGGCAGTTATTATGTTATTTAAATATTTTGATTCTAGTATTAGTGTCACTAAATATTTACTTTTTGAAGGTAATATAACCAGATAATATGGGTGTTTTATGCTACATTACAAGCTTAGGACCCAAATGTGTAAAAAATTTGGGCATCCTTAAAACTCCGTAACCCGATCCAAATTATTGGTTTAAATACAGTAAAACCTCCATATATTAATAGAATTTGGACTTCACAAAATTATTAATATATGGAGTTTATATTAATATAGGGGGGTATACTAGAAAAAAATTGCTCGGCAAGAAGCTTTAAAGATGCTTGACAAGTTGGAAATATTTTAGCTTCAACAAGAAGGTGCACATAGTAACGAGGTCTTAAGTATATGTAAATCAAAATATGCGATAACAATCTAACAAATTACATCCTTTTCTCAAACGACTATAAATACATATTTTCTTTATTTTAAATTTTGGTGTAACAAGATCTATAATTTTCCGATTATGTCTATTATATTCTGAACGGCTCATGAAGTGTTGGTGTGTTTCGGTGTTGAGTGGAGACATCAAGAGTCGATGCGCGAGAATGAGCGACCGTATGATGCATCTGGGCGAGATCTCAACGGCTCGGGATGAGCGGGTTCGGATCCGGGTCGTGAGTAGCTCTAGCCCATGTCTTCCTTGTTGGGTTGCAACCGATTGCGCGCGGCTTTGGCTATCTCTGCTCCCATAAATGCTCGTCTCCAATTCTTTGCTCTTTTGGCTCCTCAATTTCTCCGACTTTATTTAGTACCTAAAACACAAAATTAATTAATACAAATATTTATTCTTGAAAACAAGGAAAACACAACTGGGATAATATCTGATTTCTAAGCGCAAAAGATGAGTAAAATGCCAATAAAAGGTGTATAAATATGCACTATTTAGCACTCATCAAATACCCCCAAACACGAATTTTTACTTGTCCTCAAGTGAAACGAAATTAGGAAATCCTAACTATACCCATGTCGCAGTCTCTCGAATGCATTTAGCGTATGCACTAAGCCTTTAAACCCCTAGGTGTCCCTAGTGGACGAGTTGTAGTCTCGTGAGGGTTTACCGTAGATGTACCCACAACACCTTCTCCAACTTCCGAGTGTAAAAGAGTCTCAAGCCTCCAAGAAGCTATGAGGACATAGAGTTTGCGTGCTAGTAATGTGTAAGTTGGAACTACCAAAGAACGCATTCTCATCCTTAAGTGCCGAGCGAGAAGTAACCATACCATATGAAAGAATTCGGATTCGATTGTGATCAAAAGCCTCGACTTCGCCTCACCATTAGGTTTTATGATAATTGCACTCAAAAAGATCGTTTTTTAGTCTCTCATGTGTGCAAAAGCGGAATAAAGAGAGAAATCCCCAAACGTTGTAGGTAAGAAGGATAACCTTCGAAATAAAACCGGAGACTCCACAAGAGTGTGGACAAAAGAATTTTTTTCTGATGATCTCTAAGAAAGGAAATCAACCATTAGCAAGGGGTGGGAGTACTCACTTACCTTCTCACCTGATCGGAAATTAATATCACTCTCTCATAAGAAACCATAGAAATGTCTTCAATCTTCGGTCTTCGGTCTTCAATTGTTGATGACTTGAACTTCTAAACTTCACAAAACTTGACAATTTTTTTAATTTTTCTACTCAAATTCCTTGTTGTTTGGATTTTTCTTTTTGAACTCTTCTTTACCATGGTGGTAGCAAAAATAAACTACAATATATATATATATATATATATATATTTTTATTTTTTTTTACTTACAAAAATAAAAATACAAATAATGAAACAACTAACTCCATGGACAAAGGACTTTATCACTTAATTTTTCCACAACTTGTATTGTCTTGATTTTATAAATTTTATTAATTCTCATCCTATTTTCTTTTCTTTTTCTTTGTTGTACATAAACCTTGGACTATATCAATTTTTCTTTCAATATTCTGATGATGCTCCGCTTGTTGACGATGATGTTTTTCTATGGGTCTTGCTGATAGAGAGAGAGAGTGATGCTAACTGCAAATCGATATTTAAAAGGAGTTTTCATCTTTAGACGTCACCCTCATGATTGACAAAAACTAGCACTCAAGAGATCAAAAGTAGTGCTGAGAAATTGGTGCTAAGTTGGGTAGCTCACCATTCCTACCCGGAATTGATGTACGGTGACACACACTCTAACGGCTTTTTCTAGAAAGTTGCAAAAATTGAAGGTTGGTGCCTCACTTGATGTAAAATGGGTAGTCTCCACTATGGGTGATCACAATTCTACTACCAAATATCTAACAACACCTAATTTGCCCTCCCAGGATGGTTAAATCCAACTTTAACGCTCTAATCAACTAAGAAACCCGATTGTGTTCTCCGGTACTTCTAACTTTTGTTATTTCGGTCAGATTCTCTATGTAAACATAGTAGAAGCATGCTAGTGACTCTAAAATCTCTAAAAGTTGGAGGTTTTTACAAAAAGAGTTTTTAATTTTTTTTTTATTTTTTTTATTTTTTATTTTTTTGAAAATAAAAGATTAAAAAGACTAAAAACTCTATATGCAAAAATATGCAAATGCACCCCCAAACCTAAATCAAACATTGCCCTCAATGTGTCGACAGATAGAAAAAATTTAAACAGTTACATACCATGAGAACTATGCTGATAAGAGAAAAGGGAAGAGATTACCGGATGTCGGCGGGAGCAAGGTTAGAGCGTCACTAGTCAAGGCTAGAATCCAACATTCTCAACGGAGATCATATCGGATTAGCACAATATAAGCACAAGAAGACTCAACCGATGCAAGAAAGAAAAATTTAACAAGTCCTCACGGATATATACAATGAAAATTCACCATAAACCAACGAGTCTAAAGAGTTGAGGGTCAACCCAATAGAAAATATGTACAAACATCAACAGTCTTACACAAATATAATATGAGAGTGCAAGTAAGGCGCATATGTGAATGGGTTTCCCCCAAACCTAAACTTGTGAACGGTGTGTTTGGGAGCACAAAATCTTGCAATTTTAACGGTACATCATGCAAAAGGTCTAACTCAAAATGAGTTTTACTAATAACGGAGCACATACACATTCCAACCGGTGGTTCTTTAAAAGTGTTATACTTTGATGCAAAATAGTCCAAGAGGACTTGGGAAGCACAAAGCTCTAGGCCTAGATTAGGCATTTTCAGAAAAGTTGGTTTTGCAATTTTGTGACAAACTACACCTAGGTTTGGTGGAGGAGTTTCAATTTGCGACTTAGGAGAGAAAGTAGGTACATCTAAGTTGTTTTTATTTATAAAATCATTTGCACCATCACACACTTTCCTAAAGTCAGAAGAGGGTAAATCATGTTCACTTTCACAGGACAATTCCACAGGATCCACATCAACATCACATGCATGAATATCAGAAGAAGCATCATTCATAGGGTTCCTGAAGAGACACTTAATGTCTCCTCAACCTAAAGATTCTATTATATTTTCAAAATACACATGCTCTTCATATTCATCATCATCATCATCATAGCAAGAATTCATCTCTCCATTCAAAATTGTAGTATTTTTAGTGTACTCATCTACCTCTAGATTAGGTTCATATTCAATGTTAGTTGCATGAGTAAGACTAGAAACACTATTTTCAATCATATCATTTTGTAACTCAATCAGGTTCCTTTGAAGAATCATTTTGAGTTGTTCTATTGAAGGAGAGTCTCCACTAGTGGGTATGCATTCCTCATATGGATATTCATTGTATGGTTGTGCATGAGGTTCACTAGAGAAGGGAAGTTCAAACATGTTGCTATGTGGATGGTCATGCATTGCATTCATTTCAAACCTAGCATTTTGCTCCATGAGTGTTTCCATTATTGATTGCAAACTAGGAGTTGGGGAGTATAAAATTGTTCATCTCCCCACCGTGGTGAATGATGCATGTGTGCAGGTTGATTATGGTCCCAATAGTTGCCAAAGATAGTCACTTCTAGACACTTCGTACATTGGATTATCATGGTTTTCCCTGACTGTCTAAAATTATGCAAAATATAACAAGTTCTCAAGCAGAGTGGTCTAAGTTACCACATAAGGTACATGCATAAATTTCATATTGCCTAGAGGAATTAGATTTGACAGATTGCCTTTCTAAAAGCGAGATAATCGAGCTTCTAATTGATCTAAAAGTGATGATCGGGTATGAGAAAAGTGTTCATTTTCAACTTTGTGGTGGATGATGTATGTGATCATAATGATTAGGGTATGTGAGGTCGGGGTCTGAGAAGGCTCATAAAATTCCCTAAAATCACTATGGTATGTGGGGAGTTCATCTTGTGAAGCGTGCCCGTAAGCAAGCTCTCTAAGGGATTTGTTTGTATCCCCAGTTGCAGACCAAAATCCTGACATGATTTACTACTCAAATTGAACTCAAAGCCCAGTTGTAATGGACTAAGTTTGGTTTTAGTTGGGTTGGTTTGGTTTTGTTGGGAAAGTTTGGTTTATGTGGGTTTTGGTTTATTGGGGATTAGTTGTTTGCAGCCCAGTTTGTGTTTGCAAAACTTAATGGGTGTGAGCTGATTTTTTTTTTTTTTTTTTTTTTTTTTTTTTTTGTGCACAGCCCAGCAGATGGGGCTTAGTCTTTTGCACAGCCCAGTGGAACTGTGGGCTCAGTTATAAATGTACCAGTGCACGATTGAAACATGCGACCCGGTCTGCACGTGAAACTGCATGACAGCCCAGATGCACAACACAGCCCAAAGTTGATGTGGGCTCGGTTTTTGTGTAGACAGCCCAACAGCTCATTGATATGGGCTTATTGTTTAAGGGTTCAGCCCAATGTGAAAAGGCTCGGCCCATTGATGGCCCAAAGATGTAATGAGTTTTGTGCGCAGCCCAGTTTGGGTTAGTCTAAGTGCAAATGCACAGTCCAGTTTGTATGCAAGCCCAGTTTGGGTTAGTCTAAGTGCAAATGCTGATCCGGTTGTATGCAAGCCCGGTTTAGATGTTGCAAGCCCTGGTTATTATGTGCAGGAGCCGAACTCGAAGAGAGACACAAACTCTCAAAATTAACACAAAGACAGCCTAAGCTTCGACCTTTCAGCAAACAGGTCTAAGTGCAATGCAGCTTATGCACTGCACAATGAGACACAATTCACAAAATGTAACACTCAACTTCTAGCAAAGAGGAGTGCTTGCTGTTGGAGAGCTCACAGCCTTGCTTGGCAAGGTTAGTTGAGCTCAAATGCTACAGGTTCAGATGCAACAAACTTATTCAAATGCCACAGGGTACTTGTCATACAACTTGCAGAAATTGGTGCACAGGTTTACAAATTTCAGATATGGCAGTGAATCAAAGCTTAGCAAGTTCATGCACAGATTAAAGATTGGAAGGTGCCAAGGCTAGTACTCAGCACAGATTATCAACAGATATGCTATTCAGATGCAAAGGCAAACAACAAAGGTAGTTGATGCTCTTGGTTTGCAGCTAGCCTGGCTACCTAAGTGTAACCTCACAGCTACAGGGGCTTGAGGTCACTACTTCACAGGTTATGCTCAGGAAAGTCTCTAACTGATCATGCAAAGGGACCGGGTCTGATGGTTACAAAACAGAGCTTAGGGTCTGCTCAAATGGCTCATGCTCAGGGTGTGCAAGGTTCACTTTGCATATGCAACAAGGGCTAGCCAGGTGGACCAAGCCTAGAGTTCAATCATGGGTTGGCCAAATAACAAGTCGTGCAAACATTCAAAGAAGGCTCAACTTGGCCAAATAACTAATTGTGAAAAGGGTAGTTTATGCACGTGTGGGCAAGTTATGCAATCACAGATGTATGCTCGAGATAAGACATAGGGTAGATGGCACTAAGGTGTTTATAGCACAGATTGACAGGTTAAACATGCAAAGGGGTACATCATGATTTAACGGGTTATACAGAGACAAGTGCATAAACAAGGATGCTCACTTAGCTTCACTCATGCACGAGTTAGCATACTAGCACATTCACAGTCAATGCAATGTTCGAATACTAACCTCAAGTCCCGTTTTCTTGTCTCCTTGGGTTGGCAGCAAAGAACACAGAGCACGGCCCAAGACTGCTAGCTCAACAGACCAAATTCGAGATCTCAATATTGCACAAACTTAAAGCAAAGAGACTATCTATTAGGTCAGGAGTAGTTGGACCGACACTGAGAGAAAAATAATTTGATTTGTCACGGGGCTTGAAGAGTTTAAAATCCAAAGTATGAAACAAAATGATTATGCTAAATTATACCAAGGTACCAAAGTTACAGATGCAAGTTACAAAAGTTCAAACTAAGTTAAACTAAAACAAGACTAAAGCTAAGAATGTAAAGTGAATATATACAGAGATGAGAATGAAACTCAGTAAAGCAAGCCAATAGTCACAGGGCACACGCCAAGTCCCCGGCAGCGGCGCCAAAAACTTGGTAGGCCTCGGAATGTGTATAAAATTAAGCCTACTTGTAATAAACCGCAAGTGCACGGCGTCTATCGGAGACACGGCAAGTACGGGTCGAACCACAGAGACTTGTGGTGCTTAAGTGTGATCTAAGGCAGCTTAACTGAATTCTAAGTGAGTGACAAAGTAACAACGGGGTTTTGTGCCGATACGGCTAATGTTGAAATGTGACCTAAGCTAAGGCAATGAAGTGAATTGTAACAAACTTGGAAGCTACCGAGGTGGTGAATCCACCTCCACCTCATTCTCGTCAATGTATCTAAGTTATGCTTTTGTGCCTTCCTTTGAAGGTCTAAAATGGATGCTTGATAACTAAATTTGCTAACAACCCTAGTATGATTGTCTTCTTACAATACAGCTCATCACAGGCTTGTAAACATCATCAATCAATCACTAATCCTAAACATATGATAAATCAGCAAAAACATAGCTAAAGATAAGTATGCTTAACATGAAGGGCAGGGGTTTCATCAACACCCTGGAAGATTTAATTAAAACATAATTGGAACCATTTAAACTACAAATTAACCCTAAATGGTGCTCTGGCTAGCCCAGGCATCCTTCAAACATCCACAGAACACTCCTATTTATACATGCAAGGATGAACAAAATACCAAACCCTAATTCTTCAAAATCGAGAATAATAGAAAATAAATCAAACCCATGCTCTACGATCGTCTCTCCTCTTGTCTAATCGGCTCTGCGCCGATGTTTGCTCTCGATTTTCCTCTCACTGTGTTGAAACCATAACCCTAATTTTCTCTATCTCGACCTTAGCTCCTAGGGAAGAAGCTATGAACTAGGTAGATAGACGTTAGGGGATGGTGGTTGTGGCTAGTGTCAGGAGGTGATGGAGGTGGTGATGGAGGCAGCGACTGCCTGGGGAAGAAGGTGATGGGGTTTGCGAGCTCTGCTCTCTGTCGGGGTGAGGGGAAGAAAGAAAGAGAAGATGAATTGGGAAATGGGGCTGGTCGACTGAGGTGTAGGGGTATGGGTGCTGTGGTGTTGAGCAGGTGCAGCAAAAGAGTGATGAGAAAGCTTCAGCGAGCGTTGGATGCAACGAGACGAGATCTGAACGGCTCAGGAAGTGTTGGTGTGTTTCGGTGTTGAGTGGAGACATCAAGAGTCGATGCGCGAGAATGAGCGACCGTATGATGCATCTGGGCGAGATCTCAACGGCTCGGGATGAGCGGGTTCGGATCCGGGTCGTGGGTACGTAGCTCTAGCCCATGTCTTCCTTGTTGGGTTGCAACTGATTCGCGCGCGGGATTTGGCTATCTGCTCCATAAATGCTCGTCTCCAATTCTTTGCTCTTTTGGCTCCTCAATTTCTCCGGACTTTATTTAGTACATAAAAACACAAAATTAATTAATACAAATATTTATTCTTGAAAACAAGGAAAACACAGAATCTGGGATAATATCTGATTTCTAAGCGCAAAAAATGAGTAAAATGCCAATAAAAAGGTGTATAACTATGCACTATTTGGCACTCATCAACAATCTCCCACTTTTTCAATTTTAGTGATAAAACTATCAATACGAAAATAGCGTTTGTGTATTGGAATTTCCTTAAAGCGGCATAACCCAATATGAGTTGGTTAAACAACTCCTGCGTATGATAGAAAATGCATTCAATATTCACTATTGTGTAAATAAATCTTCCGACTATAAAACCCAATATATCGAGATACTTCACAGATGACCCTATATATATATATATACATTTATTTATTTATTTTTATCAGCAAGACATAATTTCATAATTAAGTAGAAGAATGAAAGAATTACAATGCTTTGAAGCGGAACAATGGAATTAGAGTAAGACCTGAAAGTCCATAACATCTTATGGACTTTATCTTTATGCAAAGAATTAAGTTCGTATGAATGTAAATAATCTGATAACTTAGACCTCAAGATAGGTTCTAGAAATGATGATCGCAATAAACTTTCCTGGAGGTTTTACTTAAGTGAAGAACTAACCATGTAAGTCGCATTGTTGTTGTCACTGCATATCATTGTTGTCATAATATCCAACAACAAAATCCAAAATTATCCACAAAAAAATAGTGCAAGTCTTAAATATATCTATTTTAATCATTCTCAAAAACATAAAATTAAAGTCATTATACCAACATTTGAGGAGTCCATAATCCAGATGAATCTTGTTTTTCTGCCATTTAGTACTTTCCTAACCTTCATCCTGTTGATTTTTTTGTTGTTGTTTTGAACATCCCCTTCATCCCATGGTAAGTCCCAAACAGATAAACATGTTATTAGTAGAAACTCCAAAAGAACACGTTGAATATGCTTGTAGCATTATGGGCATCAACTGCACTAAATGGATCAACTGGAGGATATTATTAGAGTACATACAAGGTAGCTGAGGTCATCATATAGAGAAAGACCGAGGCAACCCTATATTCAAGGCATGCGTGCACAATTAGCCGAGGAGCAAAGAAGGTCCGAGGCTACCGCACCGTGAAGTGAAGACCAAGTTAGTGACCGTGCAACCAAGGCACGTGAAGTGAAGGCCAAGTTAAATAAATTACCTAGAATAACTAGCTTAGTTTAATCTTAAATCTATAAATTATAGTTCTCCATGTAATTGTAGATTATCCCAGTATTATCTAATTCTGAGATCAATAATATACACCCTAAGGGTTTCGTCCTTGGACGTAGGTCGAGATGACCGAGCCAACGTTAAACATCGTCTTCCATTATTATTTTGGTATGTAGATTTATTTCTTCGTTATCGTTCTTTATCATTGATTTATCTAATTGTTTTCAATCACGATCAATGATATCCATCTTAGTTTTGATCTGCATATCAAAATTTAAGAGATATATTGGCCACTATTCAGTTTTATTCCTATTTTTCCTATTATGGGTTCAAACTGAAGAAGCAGACTTAAAAGTCTTAAACCCGGAGATCAACAATATGTTTCAATTTTCATTATAATTCCATGAAAGCCAGAGGTGTTCAAGGTAACATTTGTACGAATTATATATTAATTCTACTTCCTTCACGTTTCTTCTATTATATTAATGGAGGGGAAGCAAGAGGAAACAAAGTAAGTAAAGAAAAAGTTAAAATTTCAATCTAATACACCCACAAACTAAAGGAGACTTACCATATGTCCAATGTACTTACACCTGAGCGTACTTTATTAGTCAATTGATCGAGGAAGTTAGTGTTGGGTAAAAAGAAAACCTTGTTGCACGCAACCTGAGTGTACTTTATTAGTCAATAGAATCGAGGAAGTTAGATTTGGGTGATTTGAACCGAAAAAGAAGATTGAACATGACAGTCTATGTTGCTTCTGCATTAAATTATCTTCACCATTATTCGCAATCACCCATTGTTCATTTTTAGGTGAAGCTGATATAGCACAGCCGAAACGATTTATAACAATCGACCACGCGAAGAATCCACTCCGGTATAAGAAACGATAAACACTCCAATCCAGGAGCAAACACGAAGATAATGACTCTAATCCAAGAGTTAATCAATAATCAATGGAATTAACCAAATAACATCACAGTTTCATAAATAAGATAAAGATGAGCTAAAACCAAGCTAAATTACAATGATAATAGAAAAGACTATTTATAGCCTGCAAACGTAAACCCTACATTCTAGAATGTTCCTAAATTAGCCTAGAGAATATATTGTTCTCATAAAAACAAGATAATTCAAAGAAAGAAACTAATTATCCTAATAATAAAAATACCAAAACTAACAAATATCCAAGATATTAGCCATATCTTGGAATATATATGACTTGTGAATATATGTCCCATATCAGAAGCCAAACAATGTCCTTCTTAATGGTGATTTAATTGCTCATGTGTGTGATTTTGGCTTGGCTAAATTCCTTTTTAATCCCTCCAGTAATTCTAGACAGATCCTTTTTAATCCCTCTAGTACTTCTAGACAGATCCTTTTTAATCCCTCTAGTAATTCTAGACAGATAAATGAATAAGATGCAAACTCAATTGCAATAAAGGGCTCCATCGGTTTTGGTTCTCCAGGTAAGAACAAACAATATTAACATCATGTTATATAATATGTACCAATGGTCTACATTTTGTTCTTGAGGTCTAATTAACCTTTTGTTTTGGTTTACGTAAAATATGGAATACATGATGCTTTTATTAGAGATGTTTACAGGAAAGAGGCCAACTGATGACATATTTAAGGATGATGCATTGAGTTTCCAGACATAATTATTGAGCAGATAATTGATTCACATTTCTTACTGGATGCGGATGGAGAACAGTATAATGGTAATGCAAGAGATACAATAAGATATATTTTGGCTTCCTTAATTCAGATTGGTGTCAAATGTTCTTGGGAGTTACCTTCAGATAGAAGCAGCATATGGGTTAGTTTCATGGTGCTGGAATGTAATAAGAGAAACTCCTTTCCCAATCCATGAAGTCTTACCTAAAGGCCTAGACAAATAAAGCTCTCACGTTGAACGGTGAAGAAACTCTTGTTTGCTATTGGCCGAACAAGCCTTTTTTTAGTTTTGTGAAACGAGCGTTCTGGTGAGGATATTTTGCGACGTATGATTGGTTTAAAAATTACGAATTCAAAAGGAAAACATAACTTACTATGTTTGGAATTCCATAGAAGTCCAAATTCAATTCGGAAGTCGAGTACCTAGATAACACATAAAGAGGAAAACTTCGGAAAAAAAAAAGGAAAAACTAAATAAAATCCGCACAGATTTTCTATCTTTTCCCCACTTATTTAATGCGTCGAGATAGGAAGAGTAGACGACACTAAATAAAAAATACATCTCCATTCGCCCCGCATTTCGCCCCTCAGACCGAATCAAAAAAATGGTTAAATTTTTTTTAAAAGCCCGATAGCACGGGCAGTAACTTAGTAACAATTAATGTGTATCTAGTATGCAGCAACGATGCTACTGGGACAAAATCCTAACAAACTTCCATAATGATCAAGCAACTCAAGCTCGTCATGGAATCATGTTAGTAATAATTAATTAAAAAAAAACAGTCACAAATATTTCACTGAGTTGATCGAACCCTATGAATCACCCCACTTAGGGGTGTAAATTTTGCCCGGCAGCCCATGGCCCAGTACCAACCGCCCTGTCCCATGGCAGCCCGTGGTTGCCCGTGGCCCTTTACAGGCTAGCCCGGCCTTTCCTAGTTAAATAACAGGACGGGTAAAGGCCATGAGTTAAAAAGTCTTTCCCGGCCCTTTACCCGTCCCGTTAGCCCGTCAAAGTTACCCGACCTGTTTGCCCATTTAATCTACCTGTTTACCCGACCTAGTTGTCCCTTTCCTCTTCATTCCATTTTATAATATACTCGATAAATCAATCTCTCCCAAATATCTTTCTGCATATAATTTATTTCGCTAATCATAGTGAAAAAGTATAGGGTTTCCTCTTGAAAGATGATCCAAGAAGTATTTATTAATTTAGGTAAATTTTATTGCTTTGGTTTTGATTTAGACTATTTGGATATTGAATATCATTTTATTGATTCTGTCAGGAAGTATTTATTTATTTAGGTATTAAATAGAAGAATTTGTTGCCTTTTTTTTTTGGTTTAAAAATATTACTGTATATTCAAGGCCCGACCGGCCCTGCCCCGCCCTAGCCCAAATTATTTAACAGGCTTGGGCAGGTCATGGGTAGTTTATTTTGTAGTATAGCCCTGCCCGCCCGGCCTTTTTAATTTGATGGGTAAGCGAAGTTGGTGCCCGCCCTGTCCCGTCCCATTTAATAATTAGGCCGGGCTGCCCGGCCCGGCCCAATTTACACCCCTAACCCCACTGGCTCACTTGGGTATGGGTGCACAGAAATCGCAAGTTGGATTAGCTCATGTGTGGATCGGAGCAGCAATGAAATTAAGGCCTTCCCACGCTCCAAAATCACAAATAACCTATTCTAACTGGGCTCATATTTTTTCCGCAAGCCCGGTATATAACTACCAATTCGTAACTGATTTTTTCCTATTTCCGTCACTGGAAGTCTGGAACCTTAAACCTACTTCCAAAAATAAGTTTGCATCATTCTAGCTAGAAAAGAAGTCATGCATGAGTCGGTTTGAGAAACAGATCCAAAGCAAACAAAATTCAAGTTACAAAGTATATAAATACTGTGCGCTTCTCTTGTCTCTGTTTCCATCTCACCCACATAATATATCTCCCTATCTCCATCTCCATCACCTTTGGGTTTCTCAGATTACATGGATTGCTTGCTTACACGAAATCTGTTCCGAAAGTGAACAAGGGGTTTTAAATAGTAGTAAGTTAAAGTTCATTAACTTTAAGTTCATGATTCTTTAAAACCTCTTCTTCACTGCTTGGAACATCTTTTTCGTTTCGTTTCCCCAACATGGCTGCTGGAGGTTTGCTAGTCGGTGAGCAAAGTGGTGTTTCTTGTTGATCAGGTATGCTTAAACTAGTTTTTGTGAAAGCTATTATATTATTTTTCAATCGGAAGTTTGTTTTTGATCAGAAGAAGAGGAAAACCTGTCAATGAGAAAGCTAAATAAGGCAAGCACGACATCTTATATATAAAATATGCGTCTACTGTATCGTTTACAAGGTCTTAAAGTCTTTTGTGGAACGCTGAAGTAGATCATGGTCGGTAAAGCCCTCAATTCACACCTTGAGTCGGTTTAATTAACAAGAAACAAGATTCCATATCTGAAATCCGTCTCCACCCCTCTCTATCTTTATATATCTCTCCGTTTCTTTTCTGTCACATCTCTTTCCTACTTTCTGTCTGCTATCATAATGGGTTGCATAAAGTCTGCCCTGATAATAAAAGCGAAGATCATGTTGTTTGCAAGAAAGATATAAATGGAGAACATGTTTTAGTTCCAGAGAAGAAGGAAGGAGAATATTAGGAGATACGGATATTTATGAATATTGTTACATATTTTGTTAGTTCGGAAAGTTATTTAATTGGTGTAGACTTGCTAACCAAATCTGGGGTTAGCCCAGTTGGCCAGAAGTCCGACTATCAAGTAGGAAGATAGAAGTTCTAGTCTCCACTAACACATTGAAGGGGAGGTGGCGAGTTTGCTCGGGGAGTAAGCCAGTGGCTACGTTGTCAGGGGCAGGACGGGCCTATGCATATTTTAAAAAAAAAAAAAAAAAAAAAAAGGTTTTGGGTCTATACCTATTTATCAGCGCTTAATTGGGGGTCCTGGAAAATAATCGGGGCCTCACCAAATTTATACCCACACCAGAAAAGTTAGGGGCTTCAAAAATCATGGTGAAAATACCGTTTTAACCTTCTCTAAAAACTAACCCTAAAATCCTATTAACACTTAACATAGGCCCCCAATTTTCATTCCAACCCAAAACTCTTCTTCTTCTCCTCCCCTCCCTCTCCCTAACGTCCCCATTTTCTCCGTTAACAACTGTGGAGAATTGTTTTTCCATCCGATTTATAATTGAAGTTTCGGAAAAAGGTCGTTAACATCGAAGTTTTGTTGCTTAACGATTTTGATCTGCATGTGGAATTTATGAAAAATCGTTAACCATTAGGGTGGAGGTGAAAACGACCCTACTAATAATTTATGAAAAATCGTTAACCTTGATCTGCATGTTTCATTCGTGATAAGTCGTTAACCATTAGGTGTAGGTGAAAACAATTCTTTCGACGACCCTTTTTAATCATCGTTTATGCCGAACCACCTCTTTGTTTGAAAAAAATGAAAAGGTCGTCAATTAATTAATAATGTGTTAACGATCCTATGTTGATGACCAATTTATCCCGTAGGGAACTATTCAAGCAGATAGGGATGATCCTACTTTACCGTTGGTTCTGACTGCGTTCGGACATGCATCATAAAAGTGCGTTGTACATAGCTTCTTTTTTTTTTCGAAGAAAAGGTTATATTAAGATTACAAAAAAAGCATTACACAAAGCAAAGGGAGTTACACATTCATGAGGGAGTTACACATTCATGAGGGTCTCCCAATTACTCCAAATAAGACTAGGAGTTACATACTTAAACGTATCCGAGTCACAAGACCAAAAAACTACAAGTTGTTTAACAAGGTCAATAATCTCGGTCGCTTACTTTTTTCTAGCCGTTCCAAAAACTCTTCCATTTCATTCCTTCCACAATCTCTAACAAATTGCATTGTGAGTAATCCGCCAAACTGAACTACCTCTCCCCCGCAAAATATTTGTCGTCCAAGCTTCAAACAAATCAAAAAGTGTCCCCGGAATTGGCCAAGAAATCCGAAAAGCTTTAATGAAGTAATTGCATACCTCAAAAGAATAAGAACAATGAAAAAACATATAATCCGTTGTTTCTCTTTCGGTATTGCAGAAAACACACAAATCAATTTTTATATCCACTCCTCTATGCCTTAACATGTCTCTAGTTGGAAGAGAATTATGAAAGGAAGCCCAAATTATAAAACTGACCTTATTAGGGATATTTCTTTTCCAACGGTGCTTGCGAAAATGCAAGAATCATCTTTGTCAGCTAGAGTTTCGTAACACTTGGCCATAGTAAAATTCTCCATAATAGACATCTCATCTTCATTTTCCACAAGGCTAGGAATACGAACATCACGCCAAAGTAAATCCCATTCAAGCTGCTCATTAGCATTCAAATATCTCTTGAAAACGCATTCCCAACCATTACTTCCAATCATCTCATCCACAATTGCATCTTTAACTTTCACTACCTTAAAACACCTCTCGAAAAATATCTTGCAAGCAACCTCCATCAAGCCATTTGTCCTTCCAAAATCTAATACCGTTACCATCTTTAAATGTAAACTGAACCATACTTTGAATCATAGGTACCATGTTCACCACATTCTTCCACAAACTCCTGCATTGAGAAGTGGAATCAACATCGGGCATTAGCAATCTCTTGTTTCGCTTAAACTTCTCTTGCACTATGTTCTTCCAAAGACTGTTATTACTTTTCGAGTACCTCCATATCCACTTAACCAACAAAGCCCGATTGATAATCCTCAAATTACTCACTCCCAAACCACTGTTAGCCTTAGGCATACAAATCTTTGTCCAACCAACCCAAACTAACTTCCTTCGTCCTTCCGTAGCTCCCCATAACAAGTTACGCATGATTTTAACCATTCGTTTTTCCACACTAACAGGCGAGATGAAAAAGAGACAAATAATATATTGGTAGACTAGCAAGACAACTCTGAATACGAACGAGTCTACCTACTCTATTCAATTTCTTCTTCCATATTGACAATTTTTGCACTATTCTAACCAAAACATACTCCCATACTGAGGTGCTACGCCAATGTGCTCCGATTGGAATACCAAGATAAGTAAAGGAAGTTTCTCAGCCTAGCAACCCAGTTCCCTGGTAAGAACATCAATAAAATTATTCGCACCCACACTAATCATAGTAGATTTCTCCAAATTTAACTTCAAACCAGTTAGAGTTTCAAAGACCGACAAGATAATTAAAAGTCTCTTTACTTCTTCCACACTTGCATTAATGAAAATCAGCGTATCATCCGCAAATTGAAGGTGCGAAATAATAGTTCCATGGTCCACCACTTGAAAGCCAGAAAGTTGACCTATTTCCATTTCATCATTGATCAGTTTAGAAAAAACTCCCACCAGCAATAAAAACAAGTAAGAGGACAATGAATCTCCTTGTCTTAGACCTTTAGTGGGTTTGAATTTATCCGTCGAACTACCATTCACCAACACCGACAAATGCGAGGAAGAAACA
Source organism: Papaver armeniacum (assembly GCA_023531295.1). Classification (NCBI taxonomy): domain Eukaryota; kingdom Viridiplantae; phylum Streptophyta; class Magnoliopsida; order Ranunculales; family Papaveraceae; genus Papaver; species Papaver armeniacum. Next base: position 25,281 of record JAJJWW010000066.1, read on the forward strand.
CACCAACAAATCCAGGAAATCCATTTGTCACCAAAATCATGCTTCTTTAAGATTGTAAATAGAGATTGCCAATTAACTTTGTCAAAAGCTTTCTCAATGTCAATCTTGCAAAGAATACCAGGCTTCTTAGCTTTCAATCTACTATCCACACATTCATTAGCAATAAGCACTCCATCAAGAATTTATTTTTCATGAACGAAAGCTCCTTGGAAATCGAAATAATGTCAGGCATCACCTTCTTCAATCTAGTTGAAAGCAACTTACATAAAATTTTATACACAATACCAATAAGACTTAACGGTCTAAACTCTTTCGGTGTACAAGAGTCTTATTTCTTCGGAATTAAGGTGATGAAAGAACAGTTAAACCTCCAATCGATAGACCCGTATCTATGAAAATCCTTGATGAGGTTCATTAAATCTTCCTTCAAAACATCCCAAGCAACTCTTGAAAAATTCCAGTCGTAAAACCATCCGGTCCGGGCGCTTTATTGCATCCCATCTTCTTGATAACTCCCCAAACTTCCTCCTCTAAGAATTCCCTTTCAAGCCAAGATTTGTCCACCTCTTTGATTTTTGGGAAATCTGATTTTCCATACCAAAATTCAGTTTGAGAGAACAAATTTATATAAAAATTCCTTATTTCTTCCTTTATGACGTTTTGATCAAAGCAATCAACCCCTCCTACTTGAAGCTTGGCTATCGTATTTCGCTTCTTCCTTGCGCTAGCAATACTATGAAAGTATTTAGTGTTTGAGTCCCCCATCTAAAATCGTTTTGTTTTCGCTTTGCAATTGCCATTTACGTGCCTCCATATCTTCAATATTTCGCAATTTGTAGCTTACATTGAGTTCTTTCTTCTAGGCGATATTGTTGTAAAGCCCCATCTTCCTCTTGTATATTCAACTCGTGAATCCTACCGGTGAGTGTCTTCTTGTCTCTAGCAATTGAACCAAATTCTTGAAGTCTCCACCAGTTTAATCATATGCTTCAAGTTTTGCAATTTGATAAAGAAAGTAGTACTCGCACTACCTCGAACGACATGACTTCCCACCACCGCTTTGCACCTTCTTCACAAAGTCCGGGTGCTCAACCCACACCCTGTCAACCTTGAAATAAGGCTTAAAAGGCATAGAGTGTTCAGTAATGACTAAAATAGGATTGTGGTCCGATATCGTTCTAGTCAGAACAATTTGAATAGCATTAGGAAAAGCTTCCTCAAAGTCATGACTAAAAAGAAATCTATCTAACCGACAAATGCGAGGAAGAAACACACCAACAAATCCAGGAAATCCATTTGTCACCAAAATCATGCTTATTTAAGATTGTAAATAGAGATTGCCAATTAACTTTGTCAAAAGCTTTCTCAATGTCAATCTTGCAAAGAATACCAGGCTTCTTAGCTTTCAATCTACTATCCACACATTCATTAGCAATAAGCACTCCATCAAGAATTTGTTTGTCATGAACGAAAGCTCCTTGGAAATCAGAAATAATGTCAGGCATCACCTTCTTCAATCTAGTTGAAAGCAACTTAGATAAAATTTTATACGCAATACCAATAAGACTTAACGGTCTAAACTCTTTCGGTGTACAAGAGTCTTCTTTCCTCGGAATTAAGGTGATGAAAGAACAGTTAAACCTCCAATCGATAGACCCGTATCTATGAAAATCCTTGATGAGGTTCATTAAATCTTCCTTCAAAACATCCCAAGCAACTCTTGAAAAATTCAGTCGTAAAACCATCCGGGGTCCAGGCTTTATTGCATCCCATCTTCTTGATAACTCCCCAAACTTCCTCCTCTAAGAATTCCTTTCAAGCCAAGATTTGTCCACCTCTTTGATTTTTGGGAAATACAGATTTTCCATACCAAAATTCAGCTCATACTATTGAGAGAACAAATTTATATAAAAATTCCTTATTTCTTCCTTTATGACGTTTTGATCAAAGCAATCAACCCCTCCTACTTGAAGCTTGGCTATCGTATTTCGCTTCTTCCTTGCGCTAGCAATACTATGAAAGTATTTAGTATTTGAGTCCCCCCATCTAAAATCATTTTGTTTCGCCTGCAATTGCCATTTACGTGCCTCCATATCTTCAATATTTCGCAACTGTAGCTTACATTGAGTTCTTTCTTTAATGATGTTGTTGTAAAGCCCCATCTTCCTCTTGTATATTCAGCTCGTGAATCCTACCAGTGAGTGTCTTCTTGTCTCTAGCAATTGCACCAAATTATTGAAGTCTCCACGGTTTAATCATATGCTACAAGTTTTGCAATTTGAGAAAGAAAGTAGTACTGCACTACCTCGGAACGACATGACTTCCCACCCATTTTCCGCACCTTCTTCACAAAGTCGGGTGCTCAACCCACACCCCCATCAACCTTGAAATAAGGCTTAAAAGGCATAGAGTGTTCAGTAATGACTAAAATAGGATTGTGGTCCGATATCGTTTTAGTCGAACAATTTGAATAGCATTAGGAAAAGCTTCCTCAAAGTCATGACTAAAAGGAAATCTATCTAAGCGAGCAAAGAAGAGGTCAAAATGATTATTAGACCACGTATATGACCCCCTACCAACGGTTGATTTATCATGTCTTGTTCCAAAATAAAATTGTTTAGAAAATCATTGTTTTGTTATCTCCATCGCCCCTATTTCTCTTTGCACTTGACCTTACAACATTCATATCTCATGCAATGCACCAAGGTCCATTCCACCTGACCTTTCACTTCAACCATATCTTCCCAGAATTGCTCCCTGTAGTTGTAGTCACAAGGACACTATAGATTCGTCCGTGCACACTGAAACCTATTAATACTATTCGAAAAGATAGTAGTTATATTCGTATCTAATTCTGTCTTCTAACTTCTCAAATTTACTTCCATCCCAAATACAGGTAAATCACCCCTACTTCCTACTGATGGGATGTAATTCCATCCAAAATTGTCGTCATACCATTTGCTGACAAAATCATCGAAATCTGTTGCATTTTGTCTCTTGAAGTAAACAAATTGCAATTCTCGTGAAACAATCACACCTGACTGTTTCAACCATCTCCTTTGTTTCCCTTTCTAGTTGGTTTAGGCATCTTTGAAAATGATTAATTTAAGTAGTTGCTTGTAATGCAACAAGAAATCGTGAACCTACTTCTTTGTAGCAAGGCTGTAGCTAATGTGTTCGATGGGAGCATGGATTCAGGTGGAGGCAAGTCTCTAAAGGGCGTACCCACAAATGTAGTGGTTGGATTCTAACTTTTCTCGAGTCTCTTAACTACAAAGTTGGCTTGAGTCGAAATCTCCGAAGTACCTAATCTGGGTCATCGGGAGTGAGTCCCATTACACAGTTCTTTTTGCCCTTGAAGCAAGTGTTCAAGATGAGAGTGAGGAAGAAGAACATGAATCACATAGTGGTGGAGGAGGGTTTATAAGTGAGGAAGGACTCAAATCAACTTCTTAGGCAAATGAATATCAGTCAAGTTCTTAGGCAAATGAATATCAGTCTTCCACAAGGGTCGTCAATTATTTTTAAGGGTCGTTTTAGCTTCTTTTTTTTTTTTCTAACGACTTTCATTTAATATCGGAGGTCGTGGTATATAGTAATACTAAGTCGACGACCCTTAGAGTGATAGCTACGAGAGAGTAAAAGTTTTTTTCGTCGTTCGGTTATAAATATATTGAGCTAACGACTCTAGATGACCTAAAGATGGAGTCGTCAACTTTTTCATACTTGATTAACGATTTTCATAATTGCAGATTGGAGACGTCGAGTTTTTCAAACTTGATTGAAGATTTTCATAATCGAAAATTGAGTCGTTTATTTTTTGTGCCAAATAACTGACAACTCGTAAGGGTCATTCGATTATTATACACTCGACCTAACGACTTTCACACTGAGATGCTGCATAATGACCATGAATCGACAACTTGGAGCATCATTCATGCAATTTGAAGAGTATAGGAAGTTTACCTAATTGTTTAGAGCTTTGGGTTCTTCATTTTGAGTATTGGTTCCTTCATTTTGAGCAAAAGATCTTCATTTGCAACAATTATCAAAGCTTCCTCTATTAACATCTCTTCATCAAACATCCAATCCATAGGATTAGATGAGACAATCTCATAAATCAACACAATCATGTATGTTGTTTGAATCTTCACCTACATCTTTTCCTCCACTACAATCACTCATTTCAAATAACCTAAATTTTCCCCTAAAACTCACTTTCTTCCTCCCTATCCAACACAAAAACACAATTTTTCTAATATCTAAATTTTTCCCCTAAAAACTGATTTAATCTAACTTGACTAATTAACAACTAATCTAACTTAAGCTGATCAACTCAATTAACACTAATGGTGTGGGGGTAGTTTAGCCATTTCGAAAAAATGGGATAAGGGGTAACCCCAAAATGCTATTAGGAGACCAACTCTAGGGACCCCCAATTATTTTTCGGGGTCCCCAATTCAGCGGTGCTATTTATTCATAGGGAAAAACCTGTTTGTACCTTAAGTTTTTCGATAATAATTAAGAAACTCCAATTAGGGAGTAAAGCGGGGTGGCTTCTTTGCCCGCTAAGGCGGGACGAGCCTATGCCTAATTAAAAAAAAAAAAAAAAAAAAAAAAAAAAAATCGATTTTGGTTCTCTACCTATTTATTCATAGGGAAAAACCTGTTTGTACCTTAATTTTTTCGATAATAATTAAGAAACTCAAATTCCTCTACCTTGTTGTTTCATGACATCTAAACCATTATTCTATACAAATTTAAAACAGAAAGTTGTTCTTAAGATTAGCACCATGACTATTGTAGCTAATGTAGTGATCACAAACACTAATTACGATGGAGGATCGACTAGGTCTTGCTAACACTCTTACTAATATCCAATGAGAAACCATTGTGTGAATGCTTAAAACTTGAATAATGATTCGAAAAAAGAAGCTTTCAATAAGTGGATACTTGATACAGGGGATTCACGACATTAGACATGAAGTAAAGAACTCTTATTTAAGACCCATCAAATAGGTTTTTCTTCCGTAAAGCTTCCGAATGGCACATACTCTCTTGCTCACGTGCGAAGGCACTATGGTGTAACTTAGAACGGCACATCTTGTCTTTCTCCATGCAAAGGAACTATGATGTTTGGAAACATTATGAAATTTCTATGTGTTCAATTCGTACCTACTCTCCGCTGCAACTTGATTTCATTAGCATGTTTAATTGTATTGTTACTTTGGTGATAAGTTATGTGTGATAAAGGGCCGCACTACGAGGACGGTGAATGGCGTGGGTGAGGAACGAGATGGTGGCTATATAATGGAGCGCTCATTACGACATATCAGTACCTTCTGAGAAGATTATTTTTTTATGGCATAGACACTTAGGTCATGCATCCAATAAGATTGTTTCCTTACTTCCGCGTATGAATAAAGTTAATTGTAAGAAATTTCTTGATGAACCTTGTGATGTTTGTTCTAAAGCTAAACAAACTTAGACTAATTTTCCTTTTAGTGAGAATAAAGTTGATGACCTCTTCGATTTAGATGAGTCATTGACCTCTTCGATTTAGATGAGTCATTGACAAGGGCTCTTATGTTTAATCTAATAAACTCATTTTTCTAGTTAGATCAATAGAAAATAATTCAAAGACCAAAAAAAAAAAAAAACACAACTACAATAAAAAAAAAACTACATAGATAAACCAAGGAATAAATTGTACATTTCAACATAAAAAAATCCAAATACCAAAAAAAAAAAAAAAAAAACAACAACTACAAGAAAAAAGCTACATAAATAACCCAAAGAATGTGTTGGTGGTATGAACATCATGAGTACACGTTTAGATTGTCCACCGAAATTCTTCAATGAGACAGCGCTCCTCATGTGAGGAATAATCTCCCATGTTTCCCACGGTAGTGTCCTCCAAATTTCCTTCCAAGTTAAGTGAGTGTATTGTAACCCAATAAACGCATATTTTGCCACAATAGTAGGTCCTTGTTATTTCCAAAGGCTATCGGTTCATAAGTCGTCCATTCATCCCCATCCTCTTCCAATAAAATGCTCATCTCATGATTCCAATTCCATTCCCCACCAGTGCCCATGTATGAATATTTTTTTGAAAATGGGAGCCCAGAAATCTATGCGGGGCTGACCAACCCCCTCATGGATGTAATAAAATAAAAGGCGAACTCCGAACATAACCATCCCAAGTGATGGAAATTCACTCCCATGAATCTGATGCGGGGGTGGCGAATGTAGATGAAACGTCTCAGTGTTCAAATTGAAAGATATTATGCCAATATCCCGCTGGTAACAATCCTTCCAAAAAATACAACCATGTGCATACACACCTGAACTCTGAAAAGTATAAGGAATCTCTCCGATGTTCCTCCATCCCATCTTGTCTCCTAGAGTGTGTATTTGAACTTTACCATCCATGTGAATTCGAACTACCTTGTACTCATTGGTACGTTAACAGTAGCCGAAACCCCCAATTTCGTTGTATCGTGGATAACACAAAAGTACTTGATCCGATGCGATTGGGATGCATATTTGTGACAGATGGACGTGCTCACCAGGTTTACGGATTCATAATATATACGAGGATCTTGTATGTCGTGGTGTGAAAAATAAAAACATACAGGACCATTTGCACGATCCAACTAATGGGTGCAACTTAGTCCCATCATCATAGGTTCCATCATTCGGGGTGTTGTGATTGTTGGTTGTTGCGATCGGGCTGAAATCTCCTATCTATAAAAGAGTTGAGTAACTTCACCTTTCCCCATACCAAAAGGAGTCAATTCTTGTACCCTCAAGGAGTATTCCACTCTTTGCAAACGCATTTTCTTGCTAAAAACGCTTTCTGCGGTATGGAGGTGTTGTAGTATTTCGGTAGTTAATTTATGTATCTCTCTTTTTGCCCATTTATGTTCGGTTTTGTGTTTTGGTGTCAAACACCAGTTTCAAATAAACAATTAGTCTACAAAAAGAATCCCGATTAGTCACGTAATCAACATTTTTTTCGACTTCTCAAATCCCCATCGATTACAAAATCTTTTCATTCATGTGCATTTTCAAGAATATCATCATTGATTTGTCTATCAATCACTTATACCCTTTGCATCTCAAATTCTCACTTCTTTTTACATTTTCTTTTCCCCTCTCGGATTTTATTATAATGAACACATAAAGTCTCCTATAGATTCGCAAAATTTATAACCACAAATACAACTGGAATACAGAAAGGGCAAATTAAGAAAGTAACCAGCTTCCTGACCCCTATTTAATAAACCGGCCAATTTTTTTAGGCCTTATATAAAGTGGCCTTTCTGTTACTTTTGACACCCGGTCCACCAAATTTGTCAAAGGTGTTGATTAAGTCAGTTATTCATCCCAAAATGACTATCATATCCTTACAAAACCTTAAAAGTAAAAGAACCAACCAAACGTTGCTTCTTCTTCCTTAACGCGATCTGCTCTTGCCTTTACCACCAAAAAAAGAATTAGCTAACCGTTGTGAGAGAAATCTTCAAGGATAACAGTACTAATAAGAAATTAAGGTTGTTGTTCGATTAGTTCAAAAGGTTAATCTCTTCTTTTCTCTTTTATATTTTTCTTAACTGTTCATATACGAAATTGTTGCGTGAAATTTTTCAAAACTTTTTGTGAAAAGTAGGGTTTGTTCTTCAACAAAAGTAGATTTTTTCTTGATAATCTAAACCCGATGTCAATTTGGTTCATAACATCTCGTTTTACAAACCCATTTAAAAAAATTGAAAACATTAAGTACCAAATATTTTTCCTTGATTTGGGCAATTTTCCTTGTGAAACGAGTAACTTATTGGAACTGATTTATGATGTTTGTGAAGGGAATCGTGATGGTTTCGATTTCGATTGGAAATATTGGTACGAAATAAAAGTAGAAGAATGGGTTGTTTTTGGATTGGAAATGTTAAGTTTTGAGTTTTGTTCGAGAACAATGGGATTTGAAGTTTGAGAAACCGGTGAAGGAATTGGGTTGTTGCGGCAGAATTACGGTGAAGATTGATGAATTTTTTGATGATTTAATTGAGAGCGATGTTTCAGGTTTTTTCGGGTTTGATTCTGTTAACTTGGCATCATAACGAGATTGTATTTGTTCTTCATGTCGATTTTGTATTGAATTTTGGGGCAACTAATTAGGGATTATCAGTTGATAAATCAGTTTAACCGCTATGGGTTAATTTTTATTATTTGGTAGATTAGGGTTCTTAAATTTGATTATTGGGGTTCGATTTTGGGAAGAACATCTTATAGTGGAAGATGAACCGGTTATGGTTTAACTAGGTAGTGAATCAGCCTTTTGGTAATTAGGTCCGACCTAGTCGGTTGATAGGGGTTTTAAATGTCATTTCTAAGTAAGATAATGAATGTTGGCGATTAACTACCGTTACCATTTTTTTGGAATAAAACAGGATGGAAATGTCAAACTCGGCCGATTTATATAATGATTTGAAAAAAGCAGTCATTTTCTTAAATATAATGGAAAAAGTTGGTCACTTTATTAAAAAGCCCATACAAATGCCTCCCTCTATACCAAATTGACCACCATAAAAGAAAATCCCCCTCTAAATTAAATGGAATATGTTTAAAAGATTTAACTCCATTAAATAAAATACCAACCATTATTACCCAAAATAAGACCAAGTCTCGATTCTTCAAATTTCAAAAACAAATTTTAGTCCGGACAAGATACGATAAAAAAAAAATCAAAGATGAGAAATAGTACTATTAAAAATTATCTTCACCATGATTCGCAATCACCCATTGTGCATTTTTATGTGAAGCCAAACAATGTCCTTCTTAATGGTGATTTAGTTGCTCATGTGTGTGATTTTGGCTTGGCTAAATTCCTTTTTAATCCCTCTAGTAATTCTAGACAGATAAATGAATAAGATGCAAGCTCAATTGCAATAAAGGGCTCCATCGGTTATGGTTCTCCAGGTAAGAACAAACTATATTAACATCATGTTATATTATATGTACCAATGGTCTACATTTTGTTCTTGAGGTCTAATTAACCTTTTGTTTTGGTTTACGTAAAATATGGAATATAGGATGCTTTTATTAGAGATGTTTACAGGAAAGAGGCCAACTGATGACATATTTAAGGATGATGCATTGAGTTTCCAGACATAATTATTGAGCAGATAATTGATTCACATTTCTTACTGGATGCGGATGGAGAAGAGTATAATGGTAATGCCAGAGATACAATAAGATATATTTTGTATTCCATAATTCAGATTGGTGTCAAATGTTCTTCGGAGTTACCTTCAGATAGAAGCAGCATATGAATGGGGTTAGTTTCATGGTGCTGGAATGTAATAAGAGAAAAAACTCCTTTCCCAATCCATGAAGTCTTACCTAAAGGCCTAGACAAATAAAGCTCTCACTTTGAACGGTGAAGAAACTCTTGTTTGTTATTGGCCGAACAAGCCATTTTTCAGTTTTTTGAAACGAGCGTTCTGGTGAGGATATTTTGCAACGTATGATTGGTTTGAAAATTACGAATTCAAAAGGAAAACATAACTTACTATGTTGGAATTCTATAGAAGTCCAAATTCAATTCGGAAGTCAGTACCTAGCAAACCATATTAGGATTTTTCTTTCCAAACTAATACATAAAGGGGAAAACTACGAAAATAAAAGGAAAAGATAAAGAAAATCCCATGTGATTTTCTTTCTTTTATCCACTTATTTAATGCGTCGAGATGAGAGAGACGACACTAAATAAAAATACATCTCCGGGCGGCCCGCACTTCGCCCCTCGGACCAAATCAAAAAAATGGTTAATTTTTTTTAAAAGCCCGTGTATACGGGCAATAACTTAGTAACAATTAATGTGTATCTAGTATGCAGCAACGATGCTACTGGGACAAAATCCAAGCAAACTTCCATAATGATCAAGCAACTCGAGCTCGTCATGGAATCATGTTAGTAATTAATTAAAAAAACAGTCACAAATATTTCAATAAGGAAACCTAACTGAGTTGATCGAACTCTGTGAATCACCTCACTGACTCACTTGGGTATGGGTGTACAGAAAAGCGCAAGTTGGATTAGCTCATGTGTGGATCGGAGCAGCAATGGAACTAAGGCCTTCCCACGCTCCAAAAACCCAAATAACCTATTCTAATATTTTTTGCCTCAAGCCCGTAACCGATTTCCCTAGTTCTGTCCCTGGAACCTTAAACCTAGACTACTTCCAAAAATAAGTTTGCATCGTTCTAGAAAAGGAAGTCGTGCATGAGTCGGTTTGAGAACTAGATCTTAAGCAAACAGAATTCAAGTATATAAATACTGTGCGCCCCTCTTGTTTCTGTTTCCATCACCCCTCCTTTTCATAGGTCTTCACAAACACCCTGAGAACTTTATAAATACCCCTAAAGGGTATATTTTTTAAGTTTTTAGGGTATAGTTTTGGACATCTAAGATTATATTAAGTCAATTCAACCTCCGTAGGAGGTTGGGTTGACGTTTTCTTGCGTCAAGAACATACTAGTTCATTTTCATTATCCAAAAAAGTACTAGTTCATTTTCATTATCCATTTAAAATAACCCCTTAGGGGTATTTGTGAAGTTCATAAGAGTATTTGTGAAGACCTTGAAAAAGAAGGGGTATTTAATTAATGTTCCCCTTCTTCATTGCTTGGAACATCTTTTTCGTTGATAATTAAGAATAAGCCTGGCCAAGTCTATAGTACCCCCGTGCTACATGGTTGCTGCAGGTTTGCTAAGCGAAGTGGTGTTTCTCGTGGATCAGGTATGCTTAAACTAATTTTGGTTCAAGCTATTACCGTATTACGTCATTTTTTTTTTTCAATCCGAAGTAAGTTTTTGATCAGAACATATGCTTGGTTCCTCTTTTTGATCAGAACATATGCTTGGTTCCTCTTTTAATCGGAAGTAAGCTACAGACAACTTAGTTCTCTTTTTTGGGTCTTGTAGTCAATTTGGTAGATGAGATAATATATAGTTTCGGAAGTAAGCTACAGACTTATACTCAAGCTTTGATCATATGGTTGATATCGATCTTTACAAAAAGAAAAAACTTTGGAATAATCACTCACCTCCAAATAAAAATTGAAGTTGAAACTCCATAGCTTATTTTTTGGGCGAACATGAAATTTCAAACCAAAATAACACATATCTAAAAGAAAATAGTATTAATATATACCGTTAAACATCAGATTTAGGTTCTCATAAAAAAATTAGATTAGGCCCTTTAGGAAAATATCGTTTGTGCATCGGAATTTCCTTAAAGCCGCATAACCCAATACCAATCCTACAAATATGCCTCGGTTAACAACCATCGATAAAACAAAAAGTACAGAAAATGCATTCAAAGACTCACTATATCGTAAATTAACCTTACGGCTACATTCAATTATGTATTTATTTATTTATTTTTATCAGCAATAACAATGGAATTAGAGTAAGATCCAAAGTCCACAAGACAGGTTATGAATAATTTTATGAATAAGTAGAACAACGAAAGAATTACAACGCTTATAAATAAACGAGAAGAATGAAAGAATTACAGCGTACCGAAGCAGAACAATGGTATTAGAGTAAGATCCGAAAGTCCACAACTTCTTATGGACATTTTCTTTATGCGGTAATTTAGTTCTTACAAATGTAAATAATCGATAACTTAGACCTCAAGACAAGTTCTAGAAACAATGGTGAAATAAACTTTCTGGAGAGTTTACAAAGTGAAGAACTATACGTGTAAGTCGTATTGTTGTTGTCAACGGAGATTATTGTTGTCACAATATGGATCGACAAAATCCAAATTATCTTATAAAATAAAATACAAGTCTAAAAAGTCTAAAATATGTCTATATTAAGTCCCGTTTGGAATTGTTTTCTTCAACCAAAAGCACTTTCTAACAAACTTGTAAAAAAATTTACTAAAATTGTGTTTGGTAATTTTTTTCAAAATGCTTTTTTTAGAGAAGTACTTTTATTTTATACTTGCTTTTAAAAACTACTCGAACACTAGCTTCTAAAAGTTGAAAAACTGAAACTATGAACCCACATAATTTGGTTTAATTGATTTTTTATTTTAACCTTGTTATTTTATTATAAGGACAAGTATTACCCTAGAATATTCTTCACTTATGTTTATGTTTGTAATTTTTATTTTATTTCTCTATTTTTTATTTTTTATTTTAAAACCATAAATCATAATTTCAACAATAGTTATAACAATAATAATATTATCTTAAGCAAACCATAATCATAATTCTCTTTAAATAATATAAAAATAACTATAAAAAATAGATAAAAAATAATATAAATATTATGAAAGACTGCATCAAGGATGGGATGAACTTGTACCAACACAAGTCCAAGAATCCTTATTGATACCATAGACCTTAGATAAATGCTTAAATTTTTGATTCAAGTGTTAAACTTTTTGTTGAGTTTCTTTAAAAGTTTTAGTTTTTTTTTCTTTTTTTTTTTGTTGATATTATAAGGTTGCTTAAAATTTGTTCTTTTTGTATTACATGTTTTAATATTTAATCTCGTTTTAATCTTTTTGTTGACCTGACCTAGAGACCGCGGATGCTCTAGTATTAGAGAACTCATTGAATACTAGGCTACCAGATCCACCGTGAAACTTTTTTTCCCTGATATAAAGATTTTGCAGACACTCTGGTGGTCGAGAATTCATTGAATTCTCAATTAGCAGACCCGTAGTAATTATTTTCCCTGACTTAAGCATTTCACGGACTCTATGGTAGATGAATTCATTGAATTCTCTACTAATGGACCATGTGATTTTCCCCCCTGTTCTGACATATATTGGAGAAGGCATTAAAGTATTAATAGTCGCCGAATTCAATTGCTGGTAGTTAAATTTAGTGGAAGCTGGTAATGTCATTGTGCAATACCGAGCATCTATTAGAAAATAGCTATATGGTCGACAAAATATCGAGTTAGTATTGACTTTGGGAGTTATTGAGCAGATGTCACAGGCCTCCATTTTTGTACATTGATGATGCTCTGATATACTGAGTTAATATCGACATGTTAACTACTAATACATGAAATCTCGTTTTACAAGATTGACGTTAATGAGCAGTTTGTTATATGATCAACAAAAAGTGAAATATTCATATTTACAAAAGATTAAAGCTAAGGTTATATATTACCCATTCGTTCGAGTATTAACTGTCTGGGCTTTCTAAAATGTAAGCAGGAAACTACGTATGTTTTATACATTGAGATGAGACGGATGTATGTTGGGACTATTCATGCTTGATTAGTGAGTTCATCATTGTGGATAAAAGCATTAGAAATTTTTTCAGCCACAATGATCTGACATGTTAATTCACAATGACTCTGTTGGTTGTGAATTCAATGAATTCACGACCACCAGAGCCTTTGTGAAAAAAACATTCCCTGACATGCTAATTCAAGATGTATCTAGTGGTTGTGAATTCAATGAATTCACGCCACCACATCCTCCACGAAGAAAAACAAAGCCTGACATGTAACTCATATCCATTTAATCGTGCAAGATTGGAACACTACGACCAAAAAAATGTCAATAGAATTACCAGAGAAAAACATCCAAGACATAGAATGGTAGTAGAACAACCAAACTTGCACCTCGGTGGATATCAACAAAACACCATAATGAAAGTTCTCTATCAGTACCATGACCATGTCCAAGTATTCAGTGATTACTTGCTTCAAAAAATCAACAATCATTGAATACTCTATGACTAGAACGACAACAACAAAGAACTCTAAAGTTATATGTTACAGCTTCAAATGCAAAATCTGCTGCTTCACAAAAAGTGAAAAATTTGTTAATAACATTGAAAATTATTAAGGTGAAATTTGTTTATAACATGGAAGATTATTAATGTACTTTAAAAATAAATGTGTACTAGTTTAAATTCCTGGCGAGATTGGGTATACTCAAACTAATTGGGGTATACCCAATAAGACAAAATCTGGTCATTATGAAGTAAAACCAAGCCACCCCTTAACCTTATTTTTTCTAAATGGCTAATATGCCCTTGGTTAATTAATATTAAAATTGATTAGGTTAATTAATTGAGTTTAGATTAAAATTTTCAAATTATGAATTCGGTAGATTAACCTTTTGATCCGTCTTATGAGTTCGATTTCGATCCAAAAATTTTGTTTTGAAAATATGAAAGGTCGGCAGGGTCCAGGTTTGAATAAAGTGCCGGCTATAATATAGCCGGCATGGTATTTGTTTGAATAAAATGCCGACCAATTCTAGCCGGCATGGTCCTTGGATGAATAAAACGCCGACCGTTTTGTGGCCGGAAGGGTCTTTGAATGAAGATTATGCCGACTTTATAATGACAGCGCCGGCGTATGTGTAGCCGGCATGTTAAGGATTTATAACCATGCCGACATTTACATATACCAAACATAAAATAGAATATCGGAAGATCTAATTCACTTTATTCATGCAATTTTGGTTACTACATTGATTGAAACGGAGGGTTTACATAGAGGTCTACCCACACAACCTATACAAAAACTTCTAAAGCCATCAATCTTCCTCATCCGAAGACGATACGGCATCCAAGTACTCCGGGTTATCCTCCGGGATTCTTTGCGCCAAGAAGTGATAGCTTGCATCGAACGCGAATGCTTCCCCCTTTTCCTCCAAGTAGCGCGCTTTCACGACTTCATGCCACAAAAACACAAAAACAAACTTACATATGTTAGTGGTGTTTCATTGGAAGATAAACAACATGGGTTGCGTAAAAAAAAACCACAAAATTGCTTACAAATTGTGCAATGGACAAGGTGAAGGGGCGAGTGTTAAAAATCCGAGGTTGGAGAGCCAAAAAAGCAAGTATCGCGTTTTCGATGACTAGGTGCCTTTCGTGGACTTGTTGAATACTTCTTCCATTAGGATTACCAAACTCGCCGCAAAATTTGTTGTGTACCCTAGCCCAAAGGTCGTGGAATCCTCCCTTTCGGAGGATTGACGTCTAAGTCGAGTTTCGCGTACCATGCTTTGGTGATTGCCAAATCCTCGTTTGAATCAAATGATGCCATTTTTATTTAGCTATTGGGTGAGTTTGATGGATTGTATGATGATATGAGCTTTGGATAGTATATGAAACTATTTGTATGTTGTTTTGTAGAGAGAAGTAGTGTATTTATAGGATTGTGCCCAAATTTGGCCGTTATAGTGCCCAAGTACAAGTCAATCAATGAAATTGTACTTGCCAAAAATTTGAATTTTGAATTCGCGGCGAGATTATTTTTTTCTCAAGTATCTGGCTATGACACGGTCGGAATGGTATAAATTTAAAACCATGCCGCAGCGTTATGATGGTTTTGAATCAGTAAATCATTTTCTTCTGTCAATACGCCGGCAATATATTTTGAAATTTTACTGCCGGCTATGATATGGTCGGAAGGGTATAAATTTAAAACCAAGCCGGCGTTATGATGGTTTTGGCATCAGGAGAAGGTATTTTCTGTAACAAAATGCCGGCGTATTCGAAAACATAATACACTGCAAGGCTGTATATTCGCCGGCTTGGTAATGATCCGACTCACTTGCCGACCACCGGTATGCAAGCATTTTCCATTGTGGCCAATGATCGACACTTAAAAACCTTCAGCGGCCCTGGTATGGTCGGCATGGTGAATTAAAAGAACCTTGCCGGCTATTTGTCTTGAAACTTTAAGTAGCTATATAAAACTTTCATTCAACAATTAGAAATCAAACACTTGTTGTCCAAAATAAGAAAACATGTCCCATAAACCTTAAAAAACCATTTGTCCAACCATTAACCTTTACATTTGTCCAACCCAACATAAAGAAATAAACTAGAGACTGCATTCATTCACCACGAGCACGACCACGACCACGACCTCGGCCCCGTTTAGGAACACCAGCACTACTACTACCTTCACCACCACGACCACTACGAGCCCTCTTTTTGTCAAAGATTCATCTTGGCTTGTGCTTCCCTCCGGCTTTTATTCCCTTCTTACTTGACCTCAGCTTGCTTGAACATTTCATGGGCATCCTCATTGTCAATATTGCTAGCATAGTGAATGTACTTGGTTTGCTCTTCAATCGACAAAGGCTCTCCTCTTTCTCTCGCGCAACACAACAACTTCACAAAGGTCTTCAAATGCCCCTTCTATTTTCGGTTAAACAACAAACAATTAATAGAATTATTCGATAATGTAATCTTAAAAGCTTGATAAGAGCTACTCCAAAATACTTACAAGGAAGTTAGGAACTGTTGTTGAGTCATTCGATGCCATCTTCCTCTTACGAGCCAATTGTTCACGATCATTTCCCTAATCACAAAGAGGACGAGCCCAACCCAAGTACCACGACATGTATTTCTCCCGAGCTTCATGACCTTCGGTCACCTCGTCCAAAAGACTCGTATCGACTTTACGGTCAAGTCTTTCGTTCCAATGTCCTAGAGTTGGGGTGGAGCGTAAGCGACGTTAATAGTTTTTGGGATGTCTTTGCAGTCCTCCCTTAACACTTTAAAGAAAGGCTCAAGATCGAAATGGGGTTCTTCTTGGGACGTAACCCAATTGTCGCATTACCCGATGCGGATCGTACATTGAAAATCCATGGGAGAACAACAAGGTCCGTAGTATAATGCAACATCATCTCTCCTTTGGATTAAACCTTGATTTCTAGCATCTCGGTAAGGATCAAATATTACCTCATCCATGATCAATTTGTCCAAGGCGATTCGCACGTTAATAAGCGGCTGCGGCATATCCTTTTCCCGAGCACCCTTAAAATCGTATCTTTGCGCTCTTGGCTTATCAATCGCAAGCTTTTCATTCACTTTGACGTGGGAGTTGGTTTTCACCAAAGTAGGGAAGTGCTCATATATCCAAACCTATGCAAACACAAAGTTTAGTAAGAATCAAACATTAAAAGCATTTGGCAAATATAAATGATTTAGACAATACAATTACACGGAAGAGACATATGTTTCCGTTAACTTGCGCAGTGAGTGCCCTTGAAGCCTTTGTCAACTCATTGTTCAAGAAGGCGACCACCGCAGCACCCCAAGAATACTCATGCATCTTATCTAAGGGATCCAATAGTTGCAAATAATCAAGCGTCGACAAAGCTTCCAGAACTGTCGGGGAAGATACATCTGCCCAGGACGTAAAGCAAATAACCTGACGCGGTAGCATTGATTCGCACGGGGTTCACCATTCCTTCCACATCAAAGATTTTCTTGGTCCCAGGACAATGTATCCCTCGACTTCTTGATTAAACTTCTTGCTTAGATTACCATCATTCATCGCAAGCATAGACTCAGTCTTAATCTGATCCCAACCGAACAAAGTGTTGGTCAATTTGAAGATATCCTCCCAAGAAATGTTACTATCGAAGCCCTCACTGACGGCTTTTCCCTCAACCTCGAGGCCTAAAATTTGATGAGCATCATCGGGAGTTATCGCCATCTCACCGAATGGGAATAACATTGATCGGTCTCTCCGTAGAACCTCTCACTGGAATGCGAGATCGGTAACTCTATCATACTCAACATTCGAACTCTCCACCGCAGGCAACAACCCGGAGTTCTTGACAATCACTTTCACCTCCTCACATTCATCCTCAAGATCCCAAGTCTTAGTCACTGAACATGAAGCTTGGCGCCTCATGAGACGGATAGCATGCTTGTGATCCTAAATACCAAAAACACAAAATGAAAAGAAATACAAATACTTGACACAAATTTAAGATAGTTACACACTTGAATGAAAAACAAAGACGGATTGAGATTACTTACGATAGTATTTTGGATTTCACATGCCCACGAGTCTTTGTATCCAAAAAGAACACGTCCACCATCTTAAGGGTCCCCAGGAAGCTCGTTTGGTTTCAATTTAATCTTCAATTCAGAGGAAGGCATGTGGGAATTAGTTTGGTTTAGTGATAACCCTTTTCTTCTTCCCAGGTTGCACTAGTACTTGCAGACTTGGGTTTGTTCCCCAACTTCTTCTTCTTCTTCTTCTTTTTCTTCTTCATTTTGCCTCTTCAACAATTTCATCTTCTCTAACCTTACCTTTATCTCCATTACCATCATCATCATCATCATTACCTCCTCCAACATTAGGCATGTCTTGATCACCATCATCATCATCATCATTGTTCCCTCCTCCAAAAAATAGGAGTTCTTTCATCAACATCATCATCCTCACCTCTTCTACCGGATGGAATTGATTGGTCTTCATCCGGAGTCTCGTCTGAATCACCGGGTTTACGATGGTGGTTGATAATCATCATTCGGCACACGGATCTTTGTCGTTCCCGCCACAACGTATGCCCCTCGATGTCTTGAAGTCAAGAGTTTGTCACCAACACGAGGAGGTTTTGAAGGAGGACTAAGAGCTTTGAGCTTTCTTGTTTGCCTTTTGCAACCTGAACAAGAACAATTAAGAAAAAAAACTATAAGTCGGAAGGCTCAACATATATAACCATTCCAGCGGACTAAGGTCGGAAGGGTCGATATCTAAACAACAAGCCGGGTAAACAAGGGTCGGGAGGGTTTTATTCCAATAACTCCGGCTTTTAACAACTATGGCTGGGTTTTCAACTACAAACGCCGGCGACGTATATAATAAAAACAACAAGCTAACATAACGCCGGCGTTGTATTATTTAGATACAATTCCGACATTTATCATTCAAGGCATCGGAGAGACGCTAAAAATCTGAAATCCCGCCGGCAAGTTTAAAATTTTTAACCAACCCGGCTTAAAAAATAAAATTTTCGCGGCAAGATTCTAGGTTGAATAACATCCCGACCCTGTGAAAGCAAGATTACAATAACTAAACCGCCGGCATGATATTCAACCAAAGAGCATCCGTGGATTACTAAATATGAAATCCCGCAAGGTCGTGAAACAAACAACATGCCGGCTAAATAACCGAAAATCAAAGAATCGATTTTTTGACCTAATTTGACATGCAAACATGAAATCAAGTACTAGAGTGAGTTTAAGTAGGCCCTTACTTTCTTAATCGCACCATTTCTTCGTTTTGAGCGAGTTCAATCTCTTCTTCTTCAACGGTTTTTTTCTTCTCTTTTTGTTGAACTAATTTTGCAATTTCGGGGTTGTATTGATTGGGTTTGCGATTGGCGCCTTTCATACGAGTTCCCTTACGCTGTGGTGGTTCCATTGTTGAAGATTACTCGGAGTTTTCGAATCGACGATGTTAACGAATTAATCGGCGAGTTTTGGTGGTGGTGGTGGGGAAGGAGCCGGTGTGGTTGGTTATGGAAGAGAAGAAGAGAAGAAGGAAGATGAAAATAAAAAACTGATTATGGTAATAGAATTATAAAGGTCAAGGGTAGTATTGTAACTTCAACCAAATTTGACCTCCCCTAGTAAGGTCACATGTCCACTTAAAATTGGGTATACCCCAATTAGTTTGAGTATACCCCAATCTCGCTTGAGGTTTAAATTCAATCCCTAAGGCAATAACATAGAAATAACTAAAGGAGTTATTTCTTGTGTTTTTTGCTTGTTTTTCTTAGTTCTTCAACAAATTAATGACGGGGGATATCATCTCTCGTATCGGCAAAAAATGTGAGCATGAGGGTTATCATAATTTTTGAGCATCGAGATTAAATGAGCTTTTTTTTTGGAAGGGCTTATCGGCTCATCTTTAGCTCTAGAGCGCTCTACAAAATTCAAAATAATTTGCATGTTCTATTTCTGGACATAAATAAATCCAAAATACGTAGAGGAAGCTTACCTAATAATCAAAGAAATAAATTAGAAATATAAGTAAAACATTTCAATATGACTTACTATGAGTGTTGCTTGGCATTGTTCTCCTTCTATAAAAGCTAAGAAATATAAGTAAAATATTTAAAATTTAATAAATTCCAATTATTAATAAATTCCTAAACAACGAGAGCATTCAACATCACAAACAAATTCAAAAAAAATAAATAAACAAGCTTCTTTATATTTTGGCTATAAAATAAAATATATTATATATTTTACGTATATGTATCGGATTCGGACATTTTATTAAACACATGGAATACAGAATCCTAACACTAACACTTCAATACTAATCAACTTTGATAAAACCTTTAAATCATAATTTTACTATGGATCAATCGGTCTACACAACAAAAGATATTACCTAAACATCAAAAACCCGTAAATAAATTTTCTCATTAGGGTTTCAATTTAAAATATTAAATTTTATCTCAACTAACCTTGAGATATCTTGTAAATTTGATTTGATTCTTTCTCCTTTACTTCGTCCCATGATGGTTCTCTTAACTGATTGCTCAACAAACTTTAAAAATAAAATTTCTAGGGTTTTCGTTAGAGGCTTGGTTAACTATTTTAGGAAAAGAAATGGTTTGGTTTCTGAAATTAAACGAGTTTATCATTTTTCGAAGAACTAACTCGGTTGGATCGTTCATATGACAACTCAACTAGCCTCTAACTAGCTACGAGTTTATCCTAATTCGGTAAACAAGGTTTGGGCTATGATTTGGGTTATGGTTAACAAAACAAAAAACAATTATGGTCTATGAATAATATGGATTATGGTTAGTAAAAGTGTGGGATATACTTATAAAAAGCCTTAACAATTTAGTAAAAATCTCAAAAGGAATTTAATAATATAGGCCAATATTATCGGAGCGCAGTTCCCGATCCCCTGACAATAAAGTTCTTGTGTCAAAAAAACTGCTCGCTTATGAAGTCTCGTATCGTTAGTTATCCCAAGATATCCCATTAACTGCTATATAAAACTTGGTTTCTGTATAAGTGGTGGCCTAGGTTAAAACCTGATTGTTGGCCGGGAATCAAACCATTATGGTTATCCTTCCCGGCACTTCGTAAATGGGAAGAAATTTCATATCACACGATGTCATTAATATTCGTGTAATTGTGTATGTTTTCATCAGGGAGAGAAAAGGCCTGCTGGTAATAATACAATCAAATGGTGTCTGAAAAGAGGATTGCAAAACTTGATCCAATGTAGTTTTCAATGCACCATTCACCATATCCATCTGCAGTAAACATTTATATCATGGTGATGATTAGCTAATTTCACTTATCAAGCAGTGTTGACAAAAACCAATACTTTATCACGTGCACAATGAACAATGTAAAATTGGAGTTGAGTTTATTTACCTGGGTTTTCTCACCGATCATCATCACCTCACTGATCGAATTTACAGCACCAACAAACCCTAATCGATGGAACACAATCTTCAACAGCAAAATCACTTCAAATTCATAATCATCCGAAACCCTAACTTCCACTAACAACATCACTTATGTCTCCTGCGAAAACCCTAATTCACTAATTCTTCCATGTGAGTTGAGAATTAGTAGCTAAATTTCCTCCATTACTCTCACTAGTCCAGAAAGGGCTATTAATCACGCTTTTAAATGACATATTAATTACGTGATTAGAATTTGACAAACAAATTCCGTCATATAACATAAAAATGATGGGGCCCATCATTTAACACAAAAAAACTGTGATTCTCAAACGTGTAATTTACTAGGTATGTGATTTAATGATAAACCACTAAATCACGCAACATATCCGACGTATAAATTAGGTTTATATACGCCCATATTTAATCTTTTGTTGCAGACCCAAAAACGGCTAGCCACATGTAGTATCATGTTCCTATAAGATTGGAAATGGTTAGCTTTTCAGCATAATTGCCATGAGTCTCTAGTTTTTGGTCGGTTTGCCATAATGTCTGCCATTTACACCGAACTTTTATTCACAGACCCAAGTTCCAACTTCATCTCTCGCTCTTATTCTTCTTATCTAACCTAATTGCGGCTCTCTATTTGTTCTTCCTCTTCTTCTCTTCTCCTCTATAATGAGCGAAGCTTTTGGCAGATTTACCCAAAGTTAGTTTCCTTATTTCCTTGATTTGTTCTTCAATCGTATTATTCAATAATATAAAAAGTGGAAGAGAGAATTGTGGAGTTTTCTTCCTCTTCAGAGTTTATACGACTGAATACCACCAAACCCTAACTCTGAATCCTCAAACATACCTTGTGAACCCTATTTCATTACCTTCTCTCAACCCATAGTTGTTCAGACTTGGCCGTATAATGAACCTAATTTTCGTTTTACCTTCTGAAATTCTAATTTCATTTTGTTTTTTCTCTAAAAAAGTAGAAGCTAATGATCTACGAACCTTCAATTTTCCATTTGTTATTTCTTATTATCAATTTCTTCACGCCCTATATGTTGTTTAAATCTCGCTGATACTTAGAAGGTTTTGATGTTTACAGATGTTAATTATTAATTGATGGTGTCTTGACTCTTACAAGGTAAAAATCCATCTCTGTTCATTTGATAACTCTTATAAGTACCAGATCTGTAATTAGTTAACTTGTCTTTTTGAGGTATTGTTTTAACGATTGCATTACAATAGCACTTCCTTTTATCCTGTTTATTCTAACAGTTTTGTTGGTGCCTAAGTTTAATTTGGTATTAATATTAGATTGCTTGATTTAGCTAGAATGGGTGGTTATGAAAGTGGATGGTGTAGTGCTCCTGCAAATTTTATTGTGGTGTGGTGATGTTTCTAGTACTATGGGTAAGAAATCATACTCTAAAAAAAATAAGGGTTCATGTCTTCCATGTTTCAGTTTGTTCGCAAACTCTTCAAAATTCTGATTGAATATTATGTTTTCCCCGATCTCAATCCAACATTATAAGTTTTGTAGGAGTTGGTAATTCGTATCTCAAATGTACTGATCTTTTTTGTATTATATTAGGACATTGTGGAGGATTTGGTGTTGGTGGTTAGGTGTTGAGGGAGGAGGATCATGTTATAGGAGTGTTTTTTTGATGCCTATGGAGGATTATGAGGTGGTGGTGTTGATGCCGCAGGCGGTGGTGGACTAGCAGAGGCTGCTGGTGGAGGTAGAGGATAGGTGGTTGAGGTGATGGTGGTGGGTAACGCCCTTACAAAGAATCTGATGGAATAACCTATTTTCCATTTTTAGAACACATTCTTTTCTTTGCTCGTCCATGAGAAGAAAGTGAGTGTGAATTCTAAGTAAATTGTCTATTTGATGATTCAGAAGAGAATTGAGGAGCTTGCTCATGCAGCTGGAGATAAGGTGGTCACAAGCAGTACGTATTATTAATAATGGTATATATCTCAGGACCTAAAGGACATCAGTTTTCTGCTGCCACAACTGCTAGTGCATACACAGATGAATTTGACACTTCTGTTTCCAAACTGAATACTGTATGCCCTCCTGAGTTGATTTGCTAACTAACGATGGCTCTCTGCTCTATACGCAGTTTCTTTTTCCATCTTCATGAGTACGAAAATGCATTGCCGGTTTCGAAACCATTATATGACAATATTGAACCCCTTGATGAGGTATTGTGATAATTGTTAGTGATAATTCATGTGACTGTTATTACTTTATATCGATCGACTGATTATTTTTTTTTTCCAGACAACTGCGCTTCATATCTGCATCTGTTACTGGATATTACATTAGCCTTCGATAATGCAAAAAGAGCTGCTGTAAGTTGTAGTGACATTCGGTGTGCTTTTTTAATTGGATTCTTGGTGTTCGAAGCCTTTATGAATAGTGAAGCAGACTTAGTTGTCGGATTGGGTAGTCTATGGTTCTCAGTAGTGGACACACGTGTATATACACAAGGCATTGATGATAATATGTATTTTGGTATGAGCGAGGTTGAATGAAGTTAGCGACAGAAAATTTACAGTTCCTAAGAGGGTTTATGGATGTAAAATTATGATTTCCGCGGCCTTTTTCATTTATGATCAGTGTCCACAAGAGAGACGTTTATTTTGTAAAATGTATGTCCAACTTTGAGTGAACAGAAATGTCCAGGGTTCTCTTAGGCTCCAGCCAACCTTGGATGCTAAAAGTACTCTGAGTACGTGATCAGATCTCTCATAAGTCTTATCAACAGGTAAGCTTTCATACATATTGAATACACTTTATGGTATTATATATGTGAGAACCACACAGTAGTGCTACAAATAACTAAATGCCATCTTGTGTAAGAATCTCAATCATCCTTTTGTTATACTATTTTAGCGATTGGTGTTCCACTAGTTTAACCGATAAATACTGGCAATCACCGAAAGTGGGCCACTTAGCTTATGTAATATGAGATAGCGTCCAGATTTAGGAAGAAAGGACTTGTTATGTATTAGCTGTGTTGTAAATTATGATATCTTAAACTCACTTGGTATTTTATATAGGATATTAGGATTCCAGCAACACCGTCATTTGGTATTTGCTTTTTGAGGAACTTCAGGAAGGTTGAGGAAATTCAGGAAGGAAGCAGTTGCATCTGCATATGTTGATGGCGCAAAGCCTCCGAACGACAACGATTTTGACTGCATGATTGATGAAATCGCAGAAGCAAGTGCAACGTTATGCCATAGAGTTGGTGGAGTAGTTGGAGTTGTTTCAAGAGGTAAAATGATTAAGTGGCCAAAAGTTTATGTGTAACTCCTGTTGGAGGGCGACCAAATTAGAGCCGCAAGGTGACAGTAGATTGATTTAGTTTTAATGTTCAATATGTAGCTTTGGGTTGCTAGTATATATCTTTCTGATTTGTGATCAGAGATTCTATTTCTTATTTTGCGTAATTAATAAAGTTAATTTCCACCAATTTTGTTTCATTTTCAGAATTTTTTTCACGTCCAGATTAAGTTGAACCGAAATTAATTTCAGATGCATCAAATCTGAATCTGATTGAATTTAGATTTACAAAATCTGAATACCGAAGTCTGAATCAGTAGCCAAAAAATGACGGAAGATTCTCGTTTGAATCAGTAATATAATTTTTATGAAAATGCCTATTCTATGACATGTATAAGTTGTTATTTTATTTTACATACAATAACCGTGATATTTAATAGCAGATTTGGTACGTGATTTTAAGTCACAAATTTTATTCGTCATACTTAATAACGTTTTTTGTTTGTCATTTATAAAGAGTCACACCAAATAAATAACGGTTCGAATGACACATGAAAACCGTGATAAATCATGTTTTATAACATGCTTCGTTCGTCATTTATAGCTCCTTCTGGACTAGTGTCTCAACAAACAATACCCATCTTTAATCTCCATCTGCATATTCTAATTCGAACTCCTCATCCAAATATACAAGTTATTCAATTCTAGCAGAAACCCTAATTTCTATTTCTTCTGATTTCTTCTTCTTTCGAGCTCAATTAGCTTTTAGATTCATCAAAGATATTCTAATTCGAACTCCTCTTCCAAATATACAACTTATTCAACTCCACCAGAAACCCTAATTTATATTTCTTCTGATTTCTTATTCTTTCAGAGCTCAATTAGCTTCCAGATTCATCAACATCTTCTTCGATTTATCTGGATCTCAATATTTACATGAATCACTCACAAAAAGAGACTATTTATTAAAATTGAATTTGATAGGGCACTACAAGAAAACTTGGCTTTAACGACTATTTTCTTACCAACAAGAGTTGATGAAGTACTCTACTAACCACTTCTTGTAATCGGGAAACAACCATGGTGGATAGAAAATTATACCCACTAGTTTTTAGCAACAATAGTGGGTTCAATCCCTCAACGACAAACAAACAACAAAAAATTTATTTAAAACATTAGCTTTCTGCCACCATATCTCTCAATCCAAAATGTACACTAGATGCTATACACTTCGAGTCACTAGTCTTAACCACTAAAATTATAATCTTGGTAGATACATGTACTTGGGTAGCAGATTGTTAACGTGGTTATTAGCTTTTAGTCGACGCAGCTTAGCAACTACGAAGTGCGACAAAGATCGAAGCCGTATAATAATTCGACGATGTGTGAACCTTGATTAACCAATCATATCTCACCGTTTTCATTTTTCTCTTGATTCCCAAATGAGAATCACCATTGTTGATAACTTGCATATCCTAAGGCCATGTTTTAGATTTATACACCGTTGGGGAGGACTTGACTCTTTTTTTGGGCTTGCTTAAGGGTAAAATTTACACACATATTATGGCCCAACTCAAAAAGGGCTATGAAAAAAATGTCTTTATGTCTTGTTAGGGCTTGCTTAAGCCAGCCCTAGTCCAAGGGTAGTTCCGCCCCGAATAGAGGGCTCCATCGTTATGTTTCTCCGGTAAGAACAAAATTTATTAACAATTGTTATATTGTATGTACCAATCGCTTAATTAGAATAGGAGAAAAAATTTGATGGGGGCAAAAACAGATGCGGAAAATGGGTCATATGACCAAAACCTAAAAAGTGTGGGAGTAACAAGCAAACTATGGGTCTGGATGAAAAGACATAGAAAAATTTAGTCATATATACCCTTTACTTTAAACTTTATTTCTTATCATATCCTTTTTCTCTATCCTATTTATTTTCTACCTCCAATTTCAATTAATCGCGATAAAGGTCTTAACTTCCGAAATATATGTCGGATGTTAATAATATTTATATTTTTGGAAATGACTCGAAAATCTCTACAAAACAAGATCCATTGTTGATATGAAATTCGAAAAAAAAAAATTAATTTTAAGCCAAGCCGAGGATATATTATGCACCCAGGTGCAACTTGGCCAAAATTTATTTTCTATACAAATAAGCATTATGCACCCAGTGCAACTTAGCCAAAATTTATTTCATAAAAAATATTATGATGCACCCAGTGCAATCGACTTAAACCTTTTTGTTATACAAATCAAAAAATATACATTATGCACTCGGGTGCAACCAGCCAAAATCTATTTCCTGTCAGAATTTTACATTACGCACTCAAGGTGCATCTAGTGTACTTCGCGTATGAATTTAGGTTTATCATAGTAATCACCTGTAATATATTGTATACAACCAAAATTATTTATTCATGATCTAGAGCAGTAAATCCACCACTATTACCATCACATTCACCATCAAAGTTTCAACCAAAACAAGAATTAACCAAATATTTCAATAAGAGAATATAAATCGAGTTGATCGAACTCGTGAATCACCTCACCGACTCACTTGGGTATGGGTTTTACGAAAAGCGCAAGTTGGATTAGCTCATGTGTGGATCGGAGCAGCAATGGAACTAAGGCCTTCCCACGCTCCAAAACCCAAATAACCTATTCTAACTGGGCTCATAATTTTGCCTCAAGCCCGTAACCGATTTCCTAGTTCTGTCCCTGGAACCTTAAACCTAGACTACTTCCAAAAAGTAGAAATTGACGTTTAATCCCATATGTGTTGGGCTTGAGACAATCTAGTCCAGCGTTCTCAGGCCTAGAACTCCCTAGTCCAAAAAAACCCCGCATAAACAGTTTGGTCCAAATTTTTTGACGAGTTAGTCCAAACTCGTAACGATTCAAACTAATCCGGTACCATAATTACCCTTTCGTATGAGGATACATGAATATGAACGAGTTTTTAATTTTCAGATCTTGGATTCAAATCAGGAGAGAGACAAAGAGATATTTTGAGGCGATTTCTTGGTTTCAATCGTTTCTTCATCAGATTTGGATCTCAGGTTAGAGACCTCAAATTCAATCTCATCTTTTATTTGATTTCGTTTGTTTCTTCGATTATGTGTTTTTGATTATTTATATTTTTTTGAATGCATGAGATGAAATCGATTTTGTCTTTCATTTTGCTTTCGATCTTTTGATTTCTGTTTTTGATTTTATTTTGTTATTTGTTAGGTTTTGATTCTCATGAAACTCTTTTGATTTATGTTCTTTAATTTGATGTTTCTTTTGATTTGTGGTTGGATGTATGATATAAAATCGATTCGATCTTTGATTTTTTGATTTTCCATTTCTTCATCTGTGTGTTTGATTAACGGTTAATCATGGTTTACATTGATAGAGTAATTGATTTCTTTTATTTTTTTTACTATGCAGAATGTGTACTTTCTTGTACACTGTAGTTGTTTCGATTTATTGTGTTTTAAGGTTGATTCTAAAAATTAATTCTCTGATAAATTTAAATATGATTCGGATCTTTAGATGTTATATCTTTGTGTTACTGGATTCGATTGAGATCTTTTACATGTGACCCAATATTTTTTATTAGTTATTTGATTTATCATTTGTGTGTTGATTGAACCTAAGAATGCTATTTTTTTTTAGATATTTTGTATGTGGTTTAGAGATTTGATGTCTTCATTTATGTGTTTTTTGTAATATGCAGGTTATTAACCATGTCTGGGAAGATTGTGCATGCTATCTTGAATCATGGTGAGCATTTGCCCTATTTGGTAGATGTGTACATATTTGTACAGTGAAATTCTCTATGATGAATGCTTGGGTTGTATTTTTTGAATCAATGCTCTATTTTGTTATTTTTTATGTAAATATTTACATACTTGCACACTAGTATGCTCTGTGATGAATGCATGACCTGTTTTGTTGGTATATATGTTAGATTTTGGTATTATTCTATAGATGTGTACTTGTGTGTACACTAAAATGCTATGTGATGAATATATGTCCTGTCATGTGGGTATGGATGCTAGATTTGGTGCACTTGTTTGTACACTAAAATACTTGTTTGGTGCAGTGGTGTATATATTGGTGCACCTGTACGCAATGTAAACCATGATAGATGTGTATATATTGGTATTATTCTATAGATGTGTACTTGTTTGTACACTAAAATACTTGTTTGGTGCAGTGGTGTATATATTGGTGCACTTGTACGCAATGCAAGTGTACATATTCGACAAAGATGGACCAACTATGATCTGTCCGAGCAGTGGTGTATATATTGGTGCACCTGTACGTAATCCAAGTTTACATTTTTGCATCTTAGTTCGGTAAGATAAAAAATCACTATATTTGGGTAAATAACTATGGGTACAAACCGGCACAAATGTGTAGATAATCGTACACATGTTAATTGTTAATGTGTACATAGTTGTAAACATGCTTTTTATTATACAAGAATCATTTATTTTAGATTTAATTATTATTTTCTGTTTACCTCTCTAATATGATTTGTGATTTTAACTCAAGGGGAGACATGGAAAGACCGGATCATTTTGTAGGCGTGTATATAATTGTACAAAATGAGTTCCCAACTAATGTTGCTATGCTTGCAGCCCAAGATGATGCAACACGGTGCAAGGTATTTGTTCTAGTTGTAAACTTTGGTTCCCTTAATGATTCCTACCTTAATATTGGTCCTAACTGATACCATGATTGTGTGCTTTAGGCTTTCTTGGTTGAATTTGATAAGTACAACCTTCGTTTAATGAAATAACACATTGATTCTTAATGTGTACATAATTATACACATGTAGATAGTTAATGTGTATATAGTTTTACACTTGTTGATTGTTAATATGAATGATTGGTGTTGTGCATGTTTTACAGGGGTGTACATATTGGTGCACCTGTGTAAATCTTATGAAAAGGTAGGATTCCCTTGTTTTACAACGGTGTACATATTGGTGCACCTATAGGAAGTAATTCCCATGAAAAAATAGGTTTTTGTGTGGTTGTGAATGATCATTTTTATGCATGTTTTGAAGCGGTGTACGTTTTGGTGCACCTCTGTTATTCCCATGTAAAAGTAGGTTTGTGTGTGGTTATGAATGATCGTTTTTTTCTACATGTTTTGCGGGGATGTACACATTGTCTGCACACTGTATAATTCCCATGAAAAGTGTGCCCCAGTTGGAATATGAATGATCAATTTTTATGCATGTTTTGCAGGGGTGTACACATTGGTGCGCCAGTGTATTTTTAATGAAAAAGTAGGTTTGTTTGTGGCCATGAAGGATTGGTTTTAGGAATGTTTCACATGGATGAATACATTGATGCACCAATATACTTCTCATGAAAAAGTAGGTCTGGGTATGAGTATGATTGATCTGTTATGCATGTTAGTAATCTCCTTTTAGTAAAGTGCAATGAATCATTGTACTCGGATATTTCAAAAGCATACTAAGTTTGTGTAGTAATGCCCACATGGATTGTGTCTCTGACCATAAACTAACTTTTTATTTGATCTTTTTTTTTTTTTTTTTTGCTTTGTTTTCTTATGTGGATGTTAGTGAAAGGATAATCACTTTCTTTTCAAGTTGCGATTTCTTATGTTCATTGTTTTGTATTCGATGCAGTCCGTCTATTGTGGATGTTATCCAACCTGGAGCTTGGCATGCTGACATTTTTCTCAGTCTGTGCGTACTACGGTGGCAGTCTGGCTATCATGGATTTTGGATTTTTTTTGGATCTTTGTATCGGTGTACATAAATGTACACACAAATGTAAATTAAAATTTTTTAAAAATGAAAATTATATAGTCATATGGGTACTCTTTTTGTAGCTCTCGGAAAATGCTTTCCAAATATATAAAGTTTGTAAAATTTGGACGAGCAGTTTAAAAGATAAATTATTTTTTAATTATTTTTTATATTTTTAAAATTGCCGACGTGTCACGTCCACATTGAATTTGTACGTTACAAAACAGTTTTCACTCGCTGCACGTGTGCTTTATGAAACACGTGTGGAGGTCAGCAACGTCTTTACATAATTTTTGGATTAAACTGTACCTAGTCAACTAGGTCTGGACTAAACTGTTCTATTTAGTGAGGTTTTGGACTGAACCGTTTTTTTCCCTATGTTTGCATCGTTCTAGAAAAGCAAGTCGTGCATGAGTCGGTTTGAGAACTAGGTCTTAAGCAAACAAAATTCAAGTATATAAATACTGTGCGCCCCTCTTGTCTCTGTTTCCATCTCACCCGCCTAATATATAATATTAGGCTCTCCTATGGCTCTGTGTCTATCTCCATCACCATCACCTATGGGTTTCTCAGCTTACATGGATTGCTTGCTTACACGAAATCTGTTCCGAGAGTGAACAAGAGGTTTTAAATAATAGTATGTTGAAAAGTTGATTAACTTTAAGTTCATGATTCTTTAAAACCTCTTCTTCATTGCTTGGAACATCTTTTTCGTTGATAATTAAGAATAAGCCTGGCCAAGTCTATAGTACCCCCATGCTACATGGTTGCTGCAGGTTTTGCTAGTTCAGTTGGCAAGCGAAGTGGTGTTTCTCGTGGATCAGGTATGCTTAAACTAATTTTGGTTCAAGCTATTACCGTATTACGTCATTTTTTCAGTCCGAAGTAAGTTTTTGATCAGAACATATGGTTGGTTACTCTTTTTGATCGGAAGTAAGCTACAGACAACTTAGTTCTCTTTTTGGGTCTTGTAGCCAATTTGGTAGATGAGATAATATATAATTTCGGAAGTAAGCTACAGACTTATACTCAAGCTTTGATCATAAGGTTGATATCGATCTTTACAAAAAGAAAAAACTTTGGAATAATCACTCACCTCCAAATAAAAATTGAAGTTGATCTTCCTACTTCATTAAATTTTATCCACGCTTATTCTAAGTTTAATCTCCTTCCTTTCTGAAAGAAACTCCATAGCTTATTTTTTGGGCGAACATGAAATTTCAAACCAAAATAACACATATCTAAAAGAAAATAATGTTAATATACTACTGTTAAACATCAGATTTAGAGTCCAACTTTGTGCACCCCCTTAAAATCGGGGTGCACGTTCCGGCCCCTTTTATTGGTGAGTTCTTCAGTCAGAACCACTTTCAAAACCACTTTTAGTATTTACTTTTACAACAAAAATTAAAATACAATTTTGTTTGCAGAAAAATATTTTCTCTCCCTCTGCTGCAATTCTCTCATAATGTTGAGTTCATCTTCATCGTATTTGTTCTGATCATCTTGATAATTTCTTGAATTTTAATTTGCATTTCTTCTTTTACCTAATTCCAGAAAATCAATGTTCTAAACATAACAAAAATTGAAGCATGAGTACCCTTAGACAGTAAAAAGAGCAAACTACCATACATAAAAGAATCCTCTTTACCATCTTTATACTGTCTTCAAGACTCAAATTCATGGCTTGATTATTGATTTTCCTGATTTGTTTAGTTAAACGTATTGATAAGACCTGGGTTTTTATTTATTTTTCCTTATCTAGGATCTAAACTACTAGGATATGATATTGGGGGAAGAGAGATTACATTTAGAGAGCTTTGATGTATATGGATTTGTTATAGAGTTTAAATAAGTAAAAAAGAGTGTCAAACCAATTGATTATTCGGGGATCTGAAGAACTGGTTAGATTTGCAAGGTTCATAGATCATTATGGAATTGAAAAATTCAATGAGACTTTTGGATTTGCTAGTAGACTTTTGAATTGATTCAAAACAACAATAATTGAATATCGTGATTTAGAGAATAATTCACTGAATCATTGATAGAAGAAACTTGATTACAATTACAGGTTGGTAACAGAGAAAAGAAAGGAGGAAGAAAGAGATATTAATGAATCTTGCAAGATTTTTGGCCAATCAAAAGGGCCGGAACGTGCACCCCGGTTTTAAGGGGGTGCACAAAGTTGGACTCTCAGATTTAGGTTCTGATAAAAAAAATAGATTAGGCCCTTTAGGAAAATATCGTTTGTGCATCCGAATTTCCTTAAAGCAGCATAACCCAATACCAATCCCACAAATATGCGTCGGTTAACAACTTCTGTCGATACAACAAAAAGTAAAGAAAATGCATTCAGTACTCACTATATCGTAAATTAACCTTACGGCTACATTCGATTATGTATTTATTTATTTATTTTTATCAGCAAGACATAATTTTATGAATTAGTAGAATAACGAAAGAATTACAACGCTTATAAATAAACAGAAGAATGAAGGAATTACAACGCTGAAGTAGAACAATGGAATTAGAGTAGGATCCGAAAGTCCGCAACTTCTTATGGACATTTTCTTTATGCGGTAATTTAGTTCATACAAATGTAAATAATCCGATAACTTAGACCTCTAGAAACAATGGTCGAAATAAACTTTCCTGGAGAGTTTACAAAGTGAAGAACTATACATGTAAGTCGTATTGTTGTTGTCAACGGAGATTATTGTTGTCACAATATGCATCAACAAAATCCAAATTATCTTAAAAAATAAAATACAAGCCTAAAAAGTCTAAAATATGTCTATATTAAGTCCGGTTTGGAATTCTTTTTCTTCAACCAAAAGCACTTTCTAACAAACTTGTAAAAAAAAATTTACTAAAATTGTGTTTGGTAATTTATTTCAAAATGATTTTTGAGAGAAGTACTTTTATTTTAGACTTGCTTTTAAAAACTACTGAACACTAGCTTCTAAAAGCTGAAAAAGCAGAAACTGTGAACCCACATAATTTAGTTTAATTGATTTTTTATTTTGACCTTATTAATCTTATACTAATATAATGAAAAGAGCTCTTTTTGGTAGGAGACCCCCTAAATTACTTAGTTGTCCCTATCTTTTACATATTTACAGAAATACCATTGTTTTAAAAATAGATCAAAAATTTAAGAAACTTAATATCTTTCAAAATATACACCGATTTTTTGTAAAATTTATATATTTGAAAAGCTCTTTCAATTATCTATTTAACGAGTACAAATAAGAATAATAAATTTTTATTTTATAAAAAAAATTTCATGACTTTCAAATTTAGTATTATTGGATGAGTAAAATTCAAACATGTGCATCGCACATGTGTCCTTACTAGTTTATTATAAAGACAAGTATTACCCTAGAATATTCTTCACTTATCTTTATGTTTGTAATTTTTATTTTATTTCTCTATTTTTTATTTTAAAACCATAAATCATAATTACAACAATAGTTAGAACAATAATAATATTATCTTAAGCAAACCATAATCGTAATTCTCTTTAAATAATATAAAAATAACTATAAAAATAGATAAAAAATAATATAAATATTACTTATATTTTTTTAAATATTATGAGATAAAGAGTATTATAACAAGAAACTAGTTGGAAGCCTAACAAGCTAATCTCCAACAACGTACTACTACATTGGTGAAACAGGTTGTCGTGCTAGCCTAGCAGCGAGCCTCATGAGGAACCATCCAAGAGAGTCCAAGCGGATAGGGGGCTGGTTATGTCATTGTAGGGGGGCAGGCTAAATTTATCTTCCATGTCAAATACTATAATATTACGCCATCGGGGCCTCGAACCTGGGACCTCCTTGTTTATGGGTAAAAATCATTTCCGCCGATTTTGGTAAATTCGGTAGGTGAGTGAGAAACTGGATTAAACCCTAAACAAATGTGTTGCACGTGAGCACTTTCTAGATTCGAGAGATCAATTTGTACAAGTCCGGCCTAAACCAAGAAATGGACGTTCCAGACTTGCTTCGGTCACAAAGTGGAGGAGAAGGGTTGATTTGGGGAGGGAAGCAAAGAAAGGTGTTGAGACCAAAATAATTCTGAGAGAGTAGTGTCTCGACTTGTATCATAAGGTGAAAGCTTCGGAAGCTTGCAAGAGATGAAAGCTTTTCTGGAGAGCTTGCAAAGTTTCCTTTTCTGAGAGTGTTGTGTTTTTCTCCTGACCGAGACTGTTATCCGGTGGAAATAGGTAAGACCTATTTATACAAGTCGAGATTGAAACGTACCAAGGTCTCATGAAGGAAGAGAGTAAAGGGTGAAATAATGGGAGGAGGTGGTAACCGCATGGTGTTTATGGGTGAAGACGTTTTCACCATTATTTCCTCATTTATTAGACCGCTTTATTCCTATTAACGCTTTCTTAATGTGAGCGTAGTGTACGCCGCATCTTTGACCGCCAAACCAAGACCCCGGAAAGCATCCCCAGTTTGTGTTGACGTCTCGAGCGTTGGTTGCACCTTGAGTGCAAGTGGAGCTGCTAGTGGCGCGTGTGGCATGTGACAATGGCATGTGCGGAATGCCTTTTTTGCGGGTTGCACTTGAGTGCAAGTGGCAATGCCAGCCGCTAGTGGCGTGTGTGGCATGTGCCAATGGCATTTGCGGAGTTCCTTGGTGGTAGGTTGCACGTTGAGTGTAAGTGGCAATTCCAGAGCTGCTAGTGGAGTGTGTGGCATGTGCCAATGGCATGTGCGGAATGCCTTGGTGGTAGGATGCACGGTTTGCAAGTGAGGCTACCAGCGTGGGTTTTGGCATGTGCCAATGGCACGTATGGCCAAGTTGGCCTAGGTTGCACGGCTTGCAAGTTAGGCTACCAGCGTGCGTGTTTGGCATGTGTCAATGGCACGCACGGCCATTAGGGCCATGACTAGGTAATGAAAGCTACCAGCGAGCGTGTTGGCATGTGCCAATGGCATTCTTGGACATTAGGGCCACGACCTGGTAAGAAAAGCTACCAGCAATGCGTGTTGGAATGTGCCAATGGCATGCGTGGCCATTAGGGTCACTACCAGTAAGAAAAGCTACCCGGCGATGCATGTTGGCATGTGCCAATGGCATGCGTGGCCATTAGGGTCACTACCTGGTAAGGAAAGCTACCAGCGATGTGTGTTGGCATGTGCCAATGGCATGCGTGGCCATTAGGGTCACGGCCTGGTAAGGAAAGCTACCAGCGATGCGTGTTGGAATATGCCAATGGCATGCGTGTCCATTAGGGTTACGGCCTGGGAAGGAAAGCTACCAGCGATGCGTGTTGGCATGTGTCAATGGGACGCACGGCCATTAGGGCCACGGCTTGGTAAGAAAAGCTACCACCAATGCGTGTTGGCATGTGCCAATGGCATGCGTGGCCAATTTGGCTTAGGTTGCACGGTTTGCAAGCCTCAGGCGCGGGCGCTACTTTGGCATGGTGCGGCTAGGGCCAAGGTAAGGGTGTTTGGCTTGGCGTGGTGTGACCAGCGTAGCTGAGGTCCAAGGCAGAGTGCGTTTGGCATGACGCGGCTAGCTTGGGCTAGGTGTGGCTAGCATGATTTTCCATTGACACGGAGGTGCGGCTAGCATGGTTGGCATGCTTTGGCGCGTTTGGTGTGATTAGCATAGCTAGGGCCAAGGCGAGTGCGTTTGGCATGGCGCGACTAGCTTGGGCTAGGTGTGGTCTGGCATGTTTTGCCATTGGCACGGAGGTGCGGCTAGCATGGTTGGCATGCTTTGGCGCATTTGGTGTGACTAGCATAGCTAGGCCAAGGCATGCTTTGGCGAGTGCGTTTGGCATGGCGCCGCTAGCTTGGGCTAGGTGTGGTCGGCATGATTTTCCATTGGCACGGAGGTGCGGCTAGCATGGTTGGCATGCTTTGGCGCGTTTGGTGTGACTAGCATAGATAGGGCCAAGGCACAGTGCGTTTGGCATGGTGCGGCTAGCTTGGGCTAGGTGTGGCTGGAATGATTTGCCATTGGCACGGAGGGGAATTAGGGTTTTGCTCGTTGTAACCCTAATTTGAAAAAAATACCCTTATTAATTACAGACTACATGCATTGAAGGTTCTAATAAATGTGTCACCGGTGACATTAGGTTATTCGGGGTTTTACGATTTTACCCTTTGTCTAAAAACCACCATCGACATTAAGTCCCCCCGCTAGCTCGGAACAGGGGCTTTGTTGCGAGCTAAGCATAAGATGGTGACAAACTATCAGCAGTAAATCGTAAAGAGAATTGAGGAGGCTTGTCTGACATTTTTATAGATAGGATTTGGAATCCTTTCCTATGGCAGTTTTGCACAAATCGGGAGGCTGGCACAATTGGGAAGTCAACATCATTGAGAGACAGGAAGTTGGGCGGCATTGAGAAGTTGACGCGAGTTGGGAAACTGAGCGTGCTAGCTGGTGTGACCGGCGCAAGGTGGGGAAGCTGGGCGTGCTATCTGGCGCGACTTGGGCGATCAATGGGAAGTTGGCGCAATTAGTGGGACCGGTGCAACTTGGGCGACATTGGGAAGTTGGGCGCAATTGGTGGGACCGGTGTGGCTTAGGCGGTACTGGGGAGTTGGCGCAACTGGTGGGACCGGTGCAACTTGGGCGACGTTGGGAAGTTGGGCGCCCTTGTGGGCTCGTTCCTTATACGCACGATTTTTGGTAAAGGGAAATCCTTCCCTATTTCAGAATCTTCACGCCCATATATATAAAATCCCTTTCTCTCATCTTGCACTTTGTTCTTTCATCTTTTCATACTAGCGGCAGAGTCTCAAAAAAACCGGCTTCCAGGTATGGCTTTCAGTACTTCTCTTGTTTCCCTTTTCATGTAGGTGCAAACCCTAAGAGTAGGCGTTTTTGTTTTATAATCCTTGTAATGATATTGCGCATATGATTTCTTGGCGTGCTTCTTGTAGAAAATATCGTATATATGCACCCGTGGTAAATATCGCATATATGATTCGAACCCGTAGAAAAATGTTCCATATATAATTTTGAACCCGAAGAAGGATACCATAGACGCATTCGAGCCGTAGAAAATACTCGCGTATATAGTTTTGAACCCGAAGAAGGATACTGCAGACGCACTTGAGCCCGTATAAAATCTGCGTATATAATTTTGAACCTCGAAGAAAATATCTGCGTGTGCGGTTTTGAACCCGTAGAGAATATTGTATATGAATCCCGAAGAAGAATACTGTATATGTGCTTCATATGACTTCGAACCCATAGGAAATATTGCATATATGAATTTCGGATCTGAAGAAAATACTGCGCGTGCAGTTTTGAACCCGTAGAGAATACCCCCTTTTTTTGTTTTCCAGGTTTTCCTTTTGTTGTGTGCGGTTATGTGTCAGGGAGATAATTTCGTCTTTCTCCGTTTGTTTTGTGCGGATATCTTGTTTCCAAATTGTTATGAAAAAATCCGACAAGATGTTACCTGAACAAAATTTCGCTTCATCGAAGGATGTTCATAATTCCAAACCAAACACGGATAATGAATTCTTTGCCAAACCCCTCGCCCCTGCTCGGAAGAATCACCAGGTTTCGTGCCAATTTTGTTAACCGGTGGTGAAGATGAAAAGAAAACACGTTCGGTTCGCCCAAGAGAACACCATACGGTTCTGTCTCTTCATAAAGGGGTATATTCTTCTTCCAACATTGATTTCAGGATGTGTCAAAGCCCATTGCGTTCTTTTGATAGATGGGTTGAGTTCATGGTGAGTAAGGAGCACATAAATACCAACTTGACTCGAGTGCAGACTATTGATGCTGTCAGAGCTTCAGTAAGTCTCCAGATTAGGAAGGATATCCCGGGCTTGGTTGCTTTCATCTCAAGATGGTGTTCGGACACCCATACGATCATATGTAGATGGGGTGAAATAACTTTCTCCTTGGAGAGTGTGGCTCTCTTCAATCTTCCAGAATCGGGAATCTTAACATCCAATTGTCTGAAGGTGAGGAGAAGATGCGGGATGACCTTGCCGCTACGTTGGGAGACTTCGCTTGAAAAGACTCCACTACGAAGTTGAAGGATTCTGTCCGGAAATAGGATGAAAGGTGCTTTTACATCTGGTGGATATCTCAATGGTTTCCGAATAAGTTGGAACCTAAACAGAAAAGCAGTGATCTTCACGTTGCAGCATTTTTGGCTCTCTGGTTATCTAGAGACATTTTTGATGATGGTTCTGGCAAGAAGGAAATAAGACCAGAGTTGCTAGTGATTGCTGTGAAGTTGGCAAAAGGTGAAGTTCTTCCCATTGGAACATTCCTTGGTTTCTTGTATGTGCATCTGGATCACCTAGTTGCGAACATACAAGTTTCGAATGGTTTCATGAAAGTGGATTCATATGTGCATGTTGCTTTTCTGCAAGCCTGGTTATGGGAGCACTTTGAGAAGTACGCTCCGAAACTGTTGCATTCGATTCCCGCGAGTTGGGGCGGCTCCCTAATTCTTCGATGGGTGAACAGGCATCCAAGAGTTGGCATGAGCTTGTTTAGTCTTCTCGATAAGTCGCATGAAATCAGTTTTTGCCCATGGGAGCGGGTCCATAGGCTCGGTGACTCAAATTGACACCTTTGCTTCGCTCCGATCATGTCTTTGTCTTTCGACGGCCAGCTTGAGTGTTGGTGAAAACTTGTTTATTCAAAGCTGCATGTCCGGTTATATGTCGTCTTTCTTCATAGGGTTTTTCCGAATAGCTGCTTACAATATTGAACGTGCTGCTCGTCACATGGGTTTCGATCAAGGGGTGCCTCTTGCATACCAGCTGGTGGTTCCTAAAGATTCATTGCGTGTCTCCCTCAATGCCAGTGCCCTTGAGCCGGGTATCCGTCTTCCCTTCTTTCAAACGGGAATAGTAACTTCGACGACTTTTGGCTATAATGAGTTCTGGTACGATGAGTTCATTATGATCCAAGATTTTGTAAATAACGTGGTGGAGAATGTTAGTTGTAAACCTTCCCCAGCAGTTTTGCGAGAAGTATCCAATGTTGAGAGATCTCAGCGAAAGTTGCACGGCAACCTCGGAAAGTCCCGTGCAAAGGAACAGAGAACGAATAATCGTCTTTGGCGGGTTCGAGGCGGTTTCAAAAGATCCTCCTGCAGCTCTCGTGTCTTTCGGTTCTTCCAATAACCAAGGTTGTGTCGCCTCCTTGTTGGTTTGTCTCAAAACACGTGAATTTCTCTGAAAACATGTGTCTTATTTCCTACGGGGCCCGGTAGTGTTAATGCTTTCACGCCCTTGCACGTTGCCGGGAGACGGCAATTTCTTGAAGAATTCGGCGGCACCGATCCTTCTCATAACGGTAATGAGCCATAGAAAGAAGAAAGTTCGACAAGTGAGAGTGATTCTTCCGACAAAGACTTGGTTCTTTTCGGGAAGTGGTTCGGTGAGTTTCGCGCTTCTTTTTCTTTCTTCTTCCGTTTTTTTTTTTTTTGAAAAATGTCTAACTCAAGTTCGCAGGAGGAATCCGGTTTGGAAGACGATTCTGGGACGGAGCCACACGAAAACTTTCCTTTGGTGACCACCGCCGGTAACTTGGAGACGGGAGTCAGCCAATCGCTGGGCACAAATGTGGTTCAAACGGTGGATGATTCCATGATGGTTGCTGCCGTAGACATGGAAAAAGACCCTTTGCGAGTCGTGAGGCCAGTTGCAGGCGCCATTTTCGATCCCCCGTACTTGGTTCCTTATCCAGGTCATGTGATGGTTGGCGATTTCAGCGTGCCAGCTAAGTATGAGGCGTTGTACACGAGAACTGGGAGAAGTATGGACATATGGCCACAACCAAGAAGAGCACTAGTCGATTTGCGCTGGTTAAGCGTGTGGAAGAGGCTTTATCTTCCATCGAGGACATGCGTGAGGTGACTGGCCACATCGTTTCTGAAGACGTTATTGCCGACTAGGAGAACCATCGCGACGTGTGTAGAAAAAAAAGGAGTTCAACGCTTCGTGGTTTGTCGAAGGCCTTGCCGAGATCCGTAAGTCGAAAGATGCCGCATCGAAAGCCTTTCTGCGAGAGGAGATTGCATGACAGGAGGTAGAACTCAAAATATTTCCAAGATGTTGACTATGAAGAGAGCGGCTCTTGAAGATGCAAAGTTGACTTTCTCCAAGAAGAGCAGACCTATGTTGGATGATTTTCCTTGAATGTTTCTCTGTTAAACTTTCATTTAGGTTCTTCTTTTTTTTTTTTTTTTTGAAAAACATCTTGGATGTCCGGGTTCAAAGTTCGACTAGGTTTTGATAGATAGCTCTTAGCTTTTGAGGATATTAGATTATTTCTGGGATGAATGGTTTTGATAATATAACTCTGATTATGTTTTGTGAAAGTAATATTGCTTTTATGAAAGTGTGTGCTAACAATCGGCACAAGACGCAATAGTATGAAGGTTTTACTAAGAACCTAAAACAGATCGTATATCTTTCCCGATCTAAATTTACTCACTTCATAGGTTTTTTTTCTGCGCGAACACGCCCCTCTCCATGTAAAAGGCGGCTTTCTTTGGTAGCATCGCCAAAGAAGTCCCCAATCGCCGGTAGCATCTTGCCGAGTCCCCAATTTTCTTGTGTAATCTTTACGACGGTAAGGGTTGTCCGGGTAGTTGAGTCGGATTGAGTCGCCTTCCCCTACCATCTTGACATCCGGGTCGAAGAACGAGATCGACAGGTTTGACATTGTAGCCGATAAATCAATCCTCCCATTTGTGGTCGCCAATTGTTTATGGGTAAAAATCATTTCCGCCCGATTTTGGTAAATTCGGTAGGTGAGTGATAAACTGGTTTAAACCCTAAACAAATGTGCTTGCACGTGAGCACTTTCTAGATTCGAGAGATCAATCGTACAAGTCCGGCCTAAACCAAGAAATGGCCATTCCAGGACTTGCTTGGTCACAAAGTGGAGGAGAAGGGTTGATTTGGGGAGGAAGCAAGAAAGGTGTTGAGACCGGAACAAGTGCGGGAGAGTAGTGTCTCGACTTGTATCGAGAAGGTGCAAGATTCGGAAGATTGCAAGATATGAAAGCTTTTTTTGGAGAGCTTGCAAAGTTGCCTTTTCGAGAGTGTTGTGTTTTTCTCTTAAACGAGACCTGTTGTCCGGTGGAAATAGGTAAGACCTATTTATACAAGTCGAGATTGAAACGTACCCTGGCCTCATGAAGGAAGAGAGTAAAGGGTGAAATTATGGGAGGAGGTGGTAACCGCATGGTGTTTATGGGTGAAAACGTTCTCACCATTATTTCCTCATTTATTTGACCGCTTTATTCCTATTCACGCTTTCTTAATGTGAGCGTAGTGTACGCTGCATGCTTTGACCGCAAAACCAAGACCCTGGAAAGCATCCCCCATTTTGTGTTGATGTCTCGAGTGTTGGTTGCACCTTGAGTGCAAGTGGCGCTGCTAGTGGCGCGTGTGGCATGTGCCAATGGCATGTGCGGAATGCCTTTGTTGCGGGTTGCACCTTGAGTGCAAGTGGCAATGCCAGAGCTGCTAGTGGCGTGTGTGGCATGTGCCAATGGTATTTGCGGAATTCCTTGGTGGTAGGTTGCACGTTGAGTGTAAGTGGCAATTCCAGAGCTGCTAGTGGCGTGTGTGGCATGTGCGGAATGCCTTGGTGGTAGGTTGCGCAGAATGCAAGTTAGGCTACCAGCGTGGGTTTTGGCATGTGCCAATGGCAAGTACGGCCAAGTTGGCCTAGGTTGCACGGCTTGCAAGTTAGGCTACCAGCGTACGTGTTTGGCATGTGTCAATGGCACGCACGGCCATTAGGGCCACGACTAGGTAATGAAAGCTACCAGCGAGCATGTTGGCATGTGCCAATGGCATGCTCGACCATTAGGGCCACGGCCTGGTAATAAAAGCTACCAGCGATGTGTGTTGGCATGTGCCAATGGCATGTGTGGCCATTAGGTCACGGCACAGCAAGAAAGCTACCCGGCCCGATGCGTGTTGGCATGTGCCAATGGAATGCGTGGCCATTAGGGTCACTACCAAAGGAAAGCTACCGGCGATGCTTGTTGGCATGTGCCAATGGCATGCGTGGCCATTAGGGTCACGGCACTGGTAAGGAAAGCTACCGGCGATGCGTGTTGGCATGTGCCAATGGCATGCATGGCCATTAGGGTCACGGACGGTAAGGAAAGCTACCAAGCGATGCGTGTTGGCATGTGACAATGGCACGCACGTCCATTAGGGCCACGGCTTGGTAAGAAAAGCTACCAACGATGCGTGTTGGCATGTGCCAATGGCATGCGTGGCCAATTTGGGTCACGGCTTTTGGTAAGAAAAGCTACCGGCGATGCGTGTTGGCATGTGCCAATGGCATGCGTGGCCAATTTGGCCTAGGTTGCACGGTTTGCAAGCCTAGGCGCGGGGGCGCTACTTTGGCATGCGCGGCTAGGGCCAAGGTAAGGGTGTTTGGCTTGGCGTGGTGTGACCGGCGTAGCTAGGGCCAAGGCGATGCGTTTGGCATGGCGCGGCTAGCTTGGGCTAGGTGTGGTCTGGCATGATTTTCCATTGGCACGAGGTGCGGCTAGCATGGTTGGCATGCTTTGCGCGTTTGGTGTGACTAGCATAGATAGGGCCAAGGAAGAGTGTGTTTGGCATGGCGCGGCTAGCTTGGGCTAGGTGTGGCTGGCATGATTTGCCATTGGCACGGAGGGGAATTAGGGTTTTGCTCGTTGTAACCCTAATTTGAAAAAATACCCCTATTAATTATTGACTACATGCATTGAATGTTCTAATAAATGTGTCACCGGTGACATTAGGTTATTCGGGGTTTTACGATTTTACCCTTTGTCTAAAAACCACCATCGAGACTCCTGTAATATATTAAAATTAAAAATATAATTTCTTGTAAATAAAGCGGTTGTCAACTTTTTGACAAACCCACTTGAGGGGAGAT
The DNA here is from genome assembly GCA_023531295.1 of Papaver armeniacum. Lineage (NCBI taxonomy): Eukaryota > Viridiplantae > Streptophyta > Magnoliopsida > Ranunculales > Papaveraceae > Papaver > Papaver armeniacum. Next base: position 68,506 of record JAJJWW010000066.1, read on the forward strand.
CAGCACTCGGGCCAGCGAACGTTCTTATTTTGGGATGGGCTAATGGCAAAAATACATGTGTTTAACTTACTGGGGTTTCTCCATTTGTAGGTATCAGACATGGCACCTTTACAGTTGGCCAGGCAGCGCTGAGGGCTTCCTCAGGTAAGATACGAAGCATAAGAAAGCATGCATTGATAATGGACATGCTTTTATCCCCTTTGATTTTGATACTTTCGGTTTCTTGGCTCCAGAGGCGCTTGGACTACTCAAGAGAAATCAGAAAATCATGCACAGTAATGTCATGACGGCCCCTGGCTCGAAAGAGTTTGTTTTTAAGAGGATAGCTAGGTTTTACAATTCAAAAGGAGCTTACGACGCAACTTGTTGCTCGCTTGCCTTCTATGTAGTTTATTTTCTTGAATTCTCTTTAATAGAATGAAATAAAACTTAATGAATTTTATATTTTGTAACTAAAGTGTATTTAAAAACTAATTTTTTAACTATGTCTATTTTCGTCATTAACTACGTCACCAACCCTTTAAAATACCAATTTACCAAATAGAATTTACAATTTGCTAACTTTTAAGTTCTAGTTTTCCGAACATCATGTCGGTTTATTTCCTCATCCCAGCACAACAAATCACACAACATAACGGAAAATCACTTTTCTAAGACTCACAACAATACCAAACTAGGCTTTAACCATTTTCATAAAAAATAAAATTAAAGAGCATCGAAAATGGATGTACCAGGGAGCATCGAAAGTAGGCTTTTCTAAGACTCACAACAATACCAAACTAGTTTTACACAGCATCGAAAATGGATGTACCAGGGAGCATCAACGGTCTGTGTGTCCATTGCATCGAAGATTGATGTACCACCGTTGCATAAAACTGTTGCTGAGAATGGAATTTTGATGTATTGCGGAGTATCGAAGTTTGATGTACCTCAGAAAATCCACGGTGGTCATTTGCTGCACATCGAACTTTGATGTAACTGGAAGCATCGAAAAACTCTGACGTGGGTGATGGATACCTTAGACGTGGGTGAGTGAAAACAAAGGTAGGTGAACGAAACTCCCGAAGAGGGTGAACAGATCGACGTCGGGTGATGCGCGGCTAATAGCGCATGAAATTGGCCCGATTTTTTTTTTTTTCTTTTTTTTTTTAATTCCGCGACACTTTCTCCGAAATGTGGTTTTTGCCTTCGGACCTTTGATGACAAGTTTTCAAAACTGTTGTCTGTTCTAACAACGGCTTCTTGTAACGGTTCTATGGATTGTTATCTTTTAGCGAGCCTCTTGCGACAAGCTTTTTGAACTGTCATCCTCCGAACCTCTTGTAACAATTTTTCCTGTGACCTTTTTTCGGAGCCTTTCCCTAGGGCATGCGAGCTCCTAAAGGGTAATTAGACAACCCTGCGACCAACGGATTGTATTAATTGCAATCAAAACCGGATGCAGCAGATTCACGATCAATCGGATCTGCGGTGATTGAAATCAAACCGGCTCAAGCCGTGTTGCGGATCGAACATCCGACAACAATTATGATGATGTTTTTACGCCATCTTTCACCGTGAACCGAACGCGTCGACAATAGTTTTAACAACCCTTGTAGTGGTATAGATTGGGTGCCTTAGAAGGTAATAGTTTAGAAAATGTTCGAATCGCGAATTGGATTGCAGCGATTCACGATCAATCGACTGCAGTAATTTCGATCAGAATTGGACTACAGCAGTTTCGATTAACTGGGATGCGGTAATAACTGTTGAATGCATCCAAACAGGAAATTTCAGGACTTTTTTTTTTTTTTTTTTTTTAATAAAAAGGTTTTTTCCTCGTTTCACGGCAATCTTAAAGATCTTTGGCGCAAATTGCAACGAACTTTTGACCCTATAATGTTGCGGATCGAACATCCTACAACAGTTTTGATGGTGTTTCACTACATCTTTTGCCGCGGACGGGCGTCCCGGAACACTTTCATCAGATTTTGTAGTGATGCGATTTTTAGCGGTATCGAAGGTAATAGCTTCAAACAAATATGAAAAAGCGAATCTTGATTGGCGGTTGCGATCAATTGACTGCAATATGTGCGGTTATATGGTCTGCGGCATTTTGCGATCACCGGATCTGCGATTATTACGATCAAACTGTGTTGCAACAGTGATTTTTCACGACGTTCAAACTGCTTTTCCACGGAAATAATTTTAAAGAATTCTGAACAACTTTTCTCAATGGGAAAACACGATTCCTTTTCTCGTATCCCCTTAGTCGGCGCCAATGTTTGTACCCAAAATTAGTTTTGGGCACGAAACACGATGAATGGATAGTTTTGGTGAGTATTTTGGGTTAGGGGTCGATTTGAAGAACAAAATGAAAGACGAGAGGTTTAACGTGGTTCGGCATAGGTTGCCTACGTCCACGGGCGAATCCCCTTAGGGAGTAATTTTGTATTAATAGTAAAATTACATTGTAAATTTTTTCCCCTATTGGCTACCCCTTTTCTATCATTTCTGCTCCTCCTATTTATACAATTGTATACATAATTTCAATATAACTTAAATGGCACTAACTGCTCATTTATGCCTCCTCTTCAATTCCGCAAGAAACTGCTGAAATTATTATTGCATGTATGAAACTGCTGGAATGAATATTGCATATTGGAAATCGGCTGGAATTCAATTCACATGGCCGAAATCATTGGAATTCAATGCGTATGAAAGCGCACATTTATGCTTCCATGATAAATTTTGCATAAATAATGGCTGGTAGTATTGGTGGACACTTGTTTGGTGGACAAAGTGGACTGCATGGGTAGGGACTGACTTGATGGTTGACAGGCATGATGGCTGGCAGTGTGGATGGAGGCTGGCTGGCAGCATGGTTGGAGACTGGTTGGCAGCGCGGAAGAGTTTTTTGGCTGGGAATTGGTTAGTAGCATTGCTGGCTACAAGACTGAAAATTGGCTAGGGTGCGGCCCGACTTCGATAGTTGACCGACGGTTGACTTTGACTGTTGACCAACCGTTGACTTTGATCATTGACCTTGACCGACTTTGACCATTGACCGGTCTGTGCAGACTGGTTGGCTGCCTTGGTTGACTGGTTAGCGGGCTTAGATGAGGACCAAAAGATGATTCAAATATCAATTTGGCCCATTAAGTGGTATTTCATGATCTAGAGAAGTAAATCCACCACTATTACCATCACATTCACCATCAAAGTTTCAACCAAAAACAAGAATTAACCAAATATTTCAATAAGAGAATATAACTGAGTTGATCGAACTCTGTGAATCACCTCACTTGGGTATGGGTGTACAGAAAAGCGAAAGTTGGATTAGCTCATGTGTGGATCGGAGCAGCAATGGAACTAAGGCCTTCCCACGCTCCAAAAACCCAAATAACCTATTCTAACTGGGCTCATAATTTTCCTAGTTCTGTCCCTGAACCTTAAACCTAGACTACTTCCAAAAATAAGTTTGCGTCGTTCTAGAAAAGCAAGTCGTGCATGAGTCAGTTTGAGAAACAGATCTTAAGCAAACAAAATTGAAGTATATAAATACTGTGCGCCCCTCTTGTCTCTGTTTCCATCTCACCCGCATAATATAATAATATATATCTCTCCTCTGGCTCTGTCTCTATCTCCATCTCCATCACCATCACCTATGGGTTTCTCAGCTCATGGATTGCTTGCTTACACGAAATATGTTCCGAGAGTGAACAAGAGGTTTTAAACAATAGTATGTTGAAAAGTTCTTTAACTTTTAAGTTCATGATTCTTTAAAACCTCTTCTTCATTGCTTGGAACATCTTTTTCGTTGATAATTAAGAATAAGCCTGGCCAAGTCTATAGTACCCCCATGCTACATGGTTGCTGCAGGTTTTGCTAGTTCAGTTGGCAAGCGAAGTGGTGTTTCTCGTGGATCAGGTATGCTTAAACTAATTTTGGTTCAAGCTATTACCGTATTACGTCATTTTTTCAGTCCGAAGTAAGTTTTTGATCAGAACATATGGTTGGTTACTCTTTTTGATCGGAAGTAAGCTACAGACAACTTAGTTCTCTTTTTGGGTCTTGTAGCCAATTTGGTAGATGAGATAATATATAATTTCGAAGTAAGCTACAGACTTATACTCAAGCTTTGATCATAAGGTTGATATCGATCTTTACAAAAAAAAAACTTTGGAATAATCACTCACCTCCAAATAAAAATTGAAGTTGATCTTCCTACTTCATTAAATTTTATCCACGCTTATTCTAAGTTTAATCTCCTTCCTTTCTGAAAGAAACTCCATAGCTTATTTTTTGGGCGAACATGAAATTTCAAACCAAAATAACACATATCTAAAAAGAAAATAATGTTAATATACTACTGTTAAACATCAGATTTAGAGTCCAACTTTGTGCCCCCTTAAAATCGGGGTGCACGCCCGCCCTTTTATTGGTGAGTTCTTGATCGAGAACCACTTTCAAAACCACTTTTAGTATTTACTTTTACAACAAAAATTAAAATACAATTTTGTTTGCAGAAAAATATTTTCTCTCCCTCTGCTGCAATTCTCTCATAATGTTGAGTTCATCTTCATCGTATTTGTTACGATCATCTTGATAATTTCTTGAATTTTAATTTGCATTTCTTCTTTTACCTAATTCCAGAAAATCAATGTTCTAAACATAACAAAAATTGAAGCATGAGTACCCTTAGACAGTAAAAAGAGCAAACTACCATACATAAAAGAATCCTCTTTACCATCTTTATATGTCTTCAAGACTCAAATTCATGGCTTGATTATTGATTTTCCCGATTTGTTTAGTTAAACGTATTGATAAGACCTGGGTTTTTATTTATTTTTCCTTATCTAGGATCTAAACTACTAGGATATGATATTGGGGGAAGAGAGATTACATTTAGAGAGCTTTGATGTATATGGATTTGTTATAGAGTTTAAATAAGTAAAAAGAGTGTCAAACCAATTGATTATTCCGGGGATCCGAAGAACTGGTTAGATTTGCAAGGTTCATAGATCATTATGGAATTGAAAAATTCAATGAGACTTTTGGATTTGCTAGTAGACTTTTGAATTGATTCAAAACAACAATAATTGAATATCGTGATTTAGAGAATAATTCATTGAATCATTGATAGAAGAAACTTGATTACAATTACGGGTTGGTAACAGAGAGAAAAGAAAGGAGGAAGAAAGAGATATTAATGAATCTTGCAAGATTTTTGGCCAATCAAAAGGGCGGAACGTGCACCCGGTTTTAAGGGGGTGCACAAAGTTGACTCTCGATTTAGGTTCGATAAAAAAAATAGATTAGGCCCTTTAGGAAAATATCGTTTGTGCATCCGAATTTCCTTAAAGCAAAGATAACCCAATACCAATCCCACAAATATGCGTCGGTTAACAACTTCTGTCGATAAAACAAAAAGTAAAGAAAATGCATTCAGTACTCACTATATCGTAAATTAACCTTACGGCTACATTCGATTATGTATTTATTTATTTATTTTTATCAGCAAGACATAATTTTATGAATAAGTAGAATAACGAAAGAATTACAATGCTTATAAATAAACAGAAGAATGAAAGAATTACAACGCTGAAGCAGAACAATGGAATTAGAGTAAGATCCGAAAGTCCACAACTTCTTATGGACATTTTCTTTATGCGGTAATTTAGTTCTTACAAATGTAAATAATCCGATAACTTAGACCTCAAGACAAGTTCTAGAAACAATGGTCGAAATAAACTTTCCTGGAGAGTTTACAAAGTGAAGAACTATACATGTAAGTCGTATTTTTGTTGTCAACGGAGATTATTGTTGTCACAATATCCATCGACAAAATCCAAATTATCTTGAAAAATAAAATACAAGTCTAAAAAGTCTAAAATATGTCTATATTAAGTCCCGTTTGGAATTGTTTTTCTTCAACCAAAAACACTTTCTAACAAACTTGTAAATTTTTTTACTAAAATTGTGTTTGGTAATTTTTTTTCAAAATGCTTTTTGAGAGAAGTACTTTTATTTTAGACTTGCTTTTAAAACTACTGAACACTAGCTTCTAAAAGCTGAAAAAGCAGAAACTGTGAACCCACATAATTTGGTTTAATTGATTTTTTTATTTTAACCTTGTTATTTTATTATAATGACAAGTATTACCCTAGAATATTCTTCACTTATCTTTATGTTTGTAATTTTTATTTTATTTCTCTATGTTTTATTTTTTATTTTAAAACCATAAAATCATAATTACAACAATAGTTAGAACAATAATAATATCATCTTAAGTAAACCATAATCATAATTCTCTTTAAATAATATAAAAATAACTATAAAAAATAGATAAAAAATAATATAAATATTATGAAAGACTGCATCAAGGATGGGATGAACTTGTCCCAACACAAGTCCAAGAATCCTTATTGATACCATAGACCTTAGCTAAATGATTAAATTTCTGATCCAAGTGTTCAACTTTTTTGTTGAGTTTCTTTACAAGTTTTAGTTTTTTTTTTTTTTTTTTTTTTTTTTTTTTTGATATTAAAAGGTTGTTTAAAATTTGATCTTTTTGTATTACATGTTTTAATATTTAATCTCGTTTTAATCTTTTTGTTGACCTGACCTAGAGACCGCGAATGCTCTAGTATTAGAGAACTCATTGAATACTCGGCTACCAGATCCACCGTGAAACTTTTTTCCCTGATATAAAGATTTTGCAGACACTTTGGTGGTCGAGAATTCATTGAATTCTCAATTAGCAGACCCATAGTAATTATTTTCCCTGACTTAAACATTTCACGGACTCTCTGGTAGATGAGAATTCATTGATTTCTCTACTAACATACCAGCCCTGATCCCCCCCCCCCTGTTCTAACATATATTAGAGAAGGCATTAAAGCATTAATAGTCGCCGAATTCAATTGTTGGTAGTTAAATTTAGCGGAAGCTGGTAATGTCATTGTGCAATACCGAGCATCTATTAGAAAATAGCTATATGGTCGACAAAATATCGAGTTAGTATTGACCTGAGAGTTATTTAGCATATGTCACCGGGCCTCCATTTTTGTACATTGATGATGCTCTGATATACTGAGTTAATATTGACATGTTAACTACTAATATATGAAATCTTGTTTTACAAGATTGACATTAATGAGCAGTTTGTTATATGATCAAAAAAAAGTGAAATATTCATATTTACAAAAGATTAAAGATAAGGTTATATATTACCCGTTCGTTCGAGTATTAACTGTCTGGGCTTTCTAAAATGTAAGCAGGAAAATACATCTGTTTTATACATTGAGATGAGACGGATGTATGTTGGGACTATACATGCTTGATTAGTGAGTTCATCATGGTGGATAAAAGCATTAGAAATTTTTTCAGACACAATGAACTGACATGTTAATTCACGATGACTATGTTGGTTACTCTGTTGGTTGTGAATTCAATGAATTCACGACCACCAGAGCCTTTGTGAAAAAAACATTCCCTGACATGCTAATTCAAGATGACTCTAGTGGTTGTGAATTCAATGAATTCACGCCACCACACACTACAGGAAAAATATACATCTACAACTGGAGATTTACAACGCTTCGTTAAGTATTGTAGAAAGTCATATGTTTTACAACTGATTTCAAAGGAAGAGTTGTGGTATATCATCACCGCAAACCCTTAGGAAACAAGGGGTTGCGCTAAGAAAACAAACGACAACTCCTTAAGCAAAACAGTTGTGACGATATTTAGCTATAACAACTATGTTCCATATATGTAGTGACTTAGCCTATCACAATTCTAACAAGTGTTGTTGAAGAACACAAAAATATGATAATGAAAAAAAAAAAAGAGGGGAGATTCGAACATGAACCTATTGCATGGAAGTCTAGCTCATCAACCACCCTTTTAGTTCACAAGTTTCAGTTTCTTTCTTCTTTTTTTTAAATAGAAACCTACAACAACACTTATAAGTGTTGTTGAAGTAAAAATATATAATGTTGGAAAAAATGAGGTTATAGGGGAGATTCGAACATGAATCTACTGCATGGACGTCTAGCTCATCAACCATCCTTACCGTTCACAAGTGTTGGCTTTGTTTTTCTTTTTTTTATAAAAATGTATAACAACACTTATAAGTGTTGTTGAAGTAAAAATATAGAACATTAGAAGAAATGAGGATGGGGGGATTTGATCCTCAACCTCCTGTATGGAAGTCTACACCACTAACCATACCTACACTATTACATGTTCTGTCAAGTTTGTGGTTCTTTAATACACTAACTTTATGACAACCCTTCATAAGAGTTGTAAAACATATTGTAATGCTCAAAAATAATGCTCAACTGACTGAGCCGCAAACAACACGAAGCCTTCTCTGTAAACAATAACATACACGCCTTCTCTGTAAATAATTACATACATTTTTCACTATTTGTAATATTTACTTTACACACTTTCGAGATAAGGGTACTGGGTAATTTTCACGGTCTCCATAATATTTATTACCCTTATTTCTAGTAAAGGGTAATATGGTGATTTTAACAATTTATAATATTTAGTTTACTTATTTTCTGATAAGCGTGGTCTGGTCATTTTCATAGTCTTCATAATATTTATTGCACTAATTTCCAAGAAGGTTAATATGGTCATTTTCACAAGCAGAAGTATTTACTTTACTTTTTTTCGATAAGGGTAGTCAGGTCACTTTCACAATCTCCAAAATATTTATTGCACAAATTTCCATGAAGGGTAATATGATCATTTTCACTATCTGTAATATTTACTTTACATATTTCAGATAAGGATAGTTTAGTAATTTTCACAATCTCCGTAATATTTATTACTTTTATTTATAGTAAGGGTAATATGGTCATTTTAACTCTGGTAATCTTCGAACTTGGGATGTTCAATTCTGATATATTTCTTATCCAATTCTGATATATTTCTTATCCAATTCTGATATATTTCTTACCTGTAAATGGATGGATTCGTCGTTCTTACCAAGTTTCTGACTTAGAGTAGTCACCTCACGTCCAGGATTCGATCTCGGAGCATGGTATGCATAGAATATGCATAAATAAGGTTTGTTTAAGGTTTCGTAGAATATCTCGAAGGAATCTTACCTGTAAATGGATGGATTCGTCGTTCTTACCAAGTTTCTATCTTAGAGTAGTCAACTCGCGGCCAGGTTTCGATCTCGAAGCATTGTATACATAGAATATACAGAAATAAGGTTTGTTTAAGGTTTCGAAGAATATACCGAAGGAATCTTACCTGTAAATGGATGGATTCGTCATTTTTACCAAGTTTTTGACTTAGAGTAGTCAACTCGCGGCCAGGTTTCGATCTTGGAGCCCGGTATGCATACAATATACATAAATAAGGTTTTTTTAAGGTTTCGTAGAATATTTCGAATGAATCTTACCTGTAAATGGATGGTTTCTTCGTTCTTACCAAGTTTTTGACTTAAAGTAGTCAACTCGTGGCCATGTTTCGATTTAAGAGCCTGGTATGCATACATTTTTTCAGAAATAGGGTTTGTTTAAGGTTTCGTGAGAACATCTAGAAGAAATCTTACATGTAAATGGATGGATTCGTCGTTCTTACCAAATTTTCGAATTAAAGTAGTCAACTCATGGCCGGGTTTCGATCTCGGATCCAAGTACGCATACAATATGCACGAAATAGGGTTTTTAAGGTTTCGTAGAATATCTCGAAGGAATCTTACAGCAAATGGATGGATTCGTCATTCTTACCAAGTTTCGACTTAGAGTAGTCAACTCGCGGCCAGGTTTCGATCTCGGAGCATGGTATGCATAGAATATGCATAAATAAGGTTTGTTTAACGTTTCGTAGAATATACCGAAGGAATCTTACCTGCAAAAGGATGGATTCGTCGTTTTTACCAAGTTTTTGAATTAGAGTAGTCAACTTGTGGACAGGTTTCGATTTAAGAGCCTGGTATGCATATAATATGCAGAAGTAGGGTTTGTTTAAGGTTTCGTAGAATATCTCAAAAGAATCTTACCTGTAAATGGATGTTTTCTTCGTTCTTACCAAGTTTCTGACTTTAAGAAGTCAACTCGCGGCCAGGTTTCGATCTCGGAGCCTGGTATGCATATATATATATATATATATATGCACAAATAGGGTTTGTTTAAGGTTTCGTAGAATATCTCGAAGGAATCTTACCTCTAAATGGATGAATTCGTCGTTCTTACCAATTTTCTGACTTAGAGTAGTTAACTCACGGCTTGAGTTTCGATCTCGGAGTCTGGGTATGCATACATATATGCATAAATAGGGTTTGTTTAAGGTTTCGAGAATATCTCGAAGGAATCTTACATAAATGGATGGATTAAGTCGTTCTTACAGTTTCGACTTAGAGTTGTCAACTCGCGGCCGGGTTTCGTCTCGGATCCACGGTACTTATACAATATGCGAAATAGGTTTTTAAGGTTTCATAGAATATCTCGAAGGAATCTTACCTGTAAATGGATGAATTCATTGTTCTTACCAAGTTTCTGACTTAGAGCAGTCAACTCATGCCCAGGTTTCGATCTCGGATCCTGGTACACATAAAATATGCAGAAATAGATTTTTTTTAAGGTTTCGTAGAATATCTCGAAGGAATCTTTCCTGTAAATGGATGAATTCGTCGTTCTTACCAAGTTTCTGACTTATAGTAGTCAACACATGGCCAGGTTTCGATCTCTGAGCTTGGTATGCATACAATATGCAGAAAATATGTTTTTTTAAGGTTTCGTAGAATATTTTGAAGGAATCTTACCTGTAAATGGATGAATTCATCGTTCTTACCAAGTTTCTGACTTAGAGTAGTCAACTCACGGCCAGGTTTCGATCTCGAAGCCTGGTATGCATACATATGCATAAATAGGGTTTGTCTAAGGTTTCAGTAGAATATCTCGAAGGAATCTTTGTAAATTGATGGATTCGTCGTTCTTACCAGATTTTTGAATTAGAGTAGTCAACTCGCGGCCGGGTTTCGGTCTCGGATCCCGGTACTTATACAATATCACGAAATAGGTTTTTTAAGGTTTCGTAGAATATCTCGAAGGAATCTTACCTGTAAATGGATGAATTCGTCGTTCTTACCAAGTTTCTGACTTATAGTAGTCAACACATTGCCAGGTTTCGATCTCTGAGCCTGGTATGCATACAATATGCATAAATAGGTTTTTTTTAAGGTTTCGTAGAATATTTCGATGGAATCTTACCTGTAAATGGATGGTTTCTTCGTTCTTACCAATTTTCTGACTTATAGTAGTCAATTTCTTTGATGTATCATGCTAATTTTGAAGTCAAAACTCTCTTAAAGTTTCGTGGTTCATAGATTATATACCATTATACCAAGTTTGAAGTTCGAATCGACATTGAGCTTCATATTTATCGATTTTGATGATGTATCATACTAAGTTTGAAGTCAGAATCCTCTTAGAGCTTATTGGTTCATAGTTTGTATGTCGTTATACCACATAATTATTTATTTTGATGATGTATCATCCTATTTCTGAAGTTAGAACCCTCTCAGAGTTTACCAGTGTGAACTAAAGCTACTTCATGACCTGTATGACTTGTCAAAATTACTTCATGACCAATGCGACTAGTCTAAATTCAAAGAGAAAGCATAAAGAGAAAGCACAAAGAAACACACTAATTATCGAATTCATTTTTTATTTTTTCCGATTCATTCTTATACGTTTTTTTGGATTTTTTATATCATAATGTCGATAACAATGTGCTAAATTTATTAATATTTTTTTTTGATTTTTTATCATGTCGAAGGTTGATAATTAAACCGAAAACATGAGTTCGTATTAACACAAAGAGAAATACACATGCTTCTTAATCCGTATGAGCGTCCCAAAATACAATCTCAACCGTTAAATTATTCTCTCAATCCGTATGAGTGGATTAAACAAAATCTGGTCCGTCCAGCATTTTCATTCACCCACCCAACCCTCCCTCCACCACTCGAGTTCTATCTCTTTCTCTCATTCTTCCTCTCCCCCGAAGAACACCTCTCTTCGGCGCTCCATCACCACCGCTGCTCTTATCTCAATCCCTCTTCTTCATCTCCATTTCTTAATTGAATCCACCCTTATTAGATCTCATCTGCAATTTCCGGTGAAAATCATCACAACCTCAGTTACAAAAACTCATCAATCGAATACCTCAGATCCACCTTCTACAAACCCTAAATCAAACGAAACCCAACTTCAATTCAGCAATCTGCTCAGATTTCTTCTTTCATCGATTTAATCTCTAACCCCTTTCAATTCGGGTTCCTCTGTATCACTCATGTCTTATAATTGTTGATTATTGGGATTTGATGTGTTTGGTGTTTAATTAGATTCAGATTCGGGTAATTCTTGAGATAGTGATTGGTGAAGAAGCTCAATCCTTTCATTGAATCCAAAGATAATAAACAACATAACGGATTCGATTAGTTTGTCCACCGATAGTAGGAGTTTTGCATTGAATAATGGTTTTTTAGGTATAATCTCTCATCCATAAAATTCTACCAGTATTGTTCAATTCACTATCAATTTTACTGAATTGGGTTGTTTTATTTGGTGGTTGTCTGTAGAGGAGTTAGGTTTGTAAAAATGATGGGAAAAATTGGTAGCTGATGGTGGTAGAATTTTGGTTTTGAGCTATTTGGATGGAACTAGCAGCTAAAAATTGTGCAGGTTTTGTAAAAAGAAAATGCGACTGAATCTAAAATTGACTTAAGGCGGGTGTTAGGATTTGGGCGAGCTTTGATCAGAGAGAGATGCACAAGAAGAAGATAGAGGAATGGTTGAATAGTATTTGGTGACAAGAGAAGTGGGGTTTAAGAAAAGATAAAAATGGGGGTTTCCTTAAATTTGTTCTTTGTTTTTCATTGTACACTAATTTGTTTCCTACTCTCATTGCGCTTATGTTTTTATTCTTTTGTATGTAGTGTTGTTCATGGCATTGGAGTTACATTCATTGATCCTGTTAATCATGCGTCATATTTCAACCGTGATATGATATATGGATACTCGTATGACTTTGAACGGTCAGTACACTAATTTCTAATATTGGTTCATTTTTGCTGTTTAATTATTTTTCAACTCCATTAGGCAACCTTGGTATTATGAATGAACTATCTTCAAGGAGCCCCAAAAGTTGGAAAGTCGATTGACATTTGTAATCTCACGAGCTTATTTTCTAATTGTTTGTTTTATAGATGCTTTGCATTTTCCCATTTCTCTTGCGCTTCGCTGGATTACATTTGGATTACATTTTAATTTCTGGAAAGAAACCTGCCATCTTGCACATACACAATTGGGAAACTGCAATTGTTGGGCCTCTCTTTTGGGATGGTTTTGTTAAAAAGGTGCAACTTGACCCCTTCTTTAGCTGTCAGCAATTGGATTTTTGCTTTCTTACTTTAGATTTATGAAGGAAGTAATCTATCTTACAAGTGTTGGCCATCATTTGTAAGGGATTAGGAGATGCAAGAATATTGTTTACTTGTCATGACTTCAAAAATCAGGTAAATATAAAAGTTGTCCATTTTCTAGTCTGACAGTATTAATAGATTTATTACATACATTTTTCTTATCTAAGGCTTTATTTTTTTTTAGCATCTAGAGCATCCAGATAAACTTGCTCTATGTGGACTCGATCCTTTTCGACTTAACCGCCATGATCGATTTCAAGATAACAATAAGAAGCATCTTGTCAACATTTTGAAGGTTTGGCACTACAATAGAATTTATTTCACTTAAATATGGATTACTATAAGGAAATTCAGTATCTTTTTTAGGTAGATTTTCTTTGGTTCCACAATTAACACTAGTGGAAAATGGGCTATCAGAGACACAATGAAACTACACAAATTAAATAACGCGAAATAGCTAAACCTCGAAAGCGTCGTTCACTAAAGTCAAATTGTTGTTGTGTAAAGACTTTTGTTGACTTACGCAACCATACTCCTGTTATTGACGTTGACTAAAGTCAAAGCATCGTTGTGTTAAAATTTGTGTTGACTTAGACAACTAGACTTGCATAGTGTTGTTTCCTTGGTATATCTTAAAAAAATAAATAATAAATGGGTGGATCAAAATATCCTCATGCCTTATCTGTTCCAAAGCAAAGAGAGAGAACCTAGTATTCTCCGTCTCCCTCCCTCTCTGGTTTTTCTTTCTCTTCCTCCCTCACCTCAAGCCACCACCACTACCATCATCCGAGAAATAAAATCAGAGGCGACGATTATGAACATACAACCTACCCCTCTCTCTATCTACCCTTCTTTCTATCCCTATCTCTTTGAATATTTGTTTCTGCTGCTTCAACATCAGAAAAAAAGAAGAAGTAAAGTTCCCACGGGGAAATAATTTTATCATCCTTCTCACCCCTATGATTCAACTATTATGATGTTCTAATCTTTTATCATTATTTGGATTTTTCTTAAATAAGGCTTTCATAGATCTGATGATGGGTTCTGTTTTTGATTTTATAGATTTCAAAGAAGGTTTCTTGTAATTGAATGAGAAAGATGGATCTAGTTCATATGAAATTGATAAGTTCAAAACTCTATTTTCATTTTCTTAGCCTTGTTTTATCATCTCTTTTAAGTCCTAACTTGTTTTGAATCGTGTATGATGCAGTCTTGGTGCTAATCTAGCTGCGTCAACTTATTAATCTAGAGACAAAGAGAATGAATCGGTACTGTCCTTGTTCTCAAACACTAGAAATGTCTGTTTGTCTATGTTTTTGGTAATAAATCTAAAAAGATAAATTTTGTGTAAACAGGGATGAAATTGATGATGAAGAAAACCCCTAATCTGAAATGGTTAATCTCTCTTCATCTTATTTTGGTTTTACAAAGAAAACCCCTAATCTAATTTTAAAGAATAACTTATAATTGCAGGTTTATCTTTAAGCTTAACTGGTAGTTATTTAGCATCAACAAAAGAAAGCCAAAGCAAAAGAACTAAAGAGACCAAATGGTGTGCCACTAGAAAAATTCCAGCTATAGATCTCAACAACCTGTAATGGAATCTTGACAAGAGCTGTGTCAGTTTTACAGTTTTGTGGCTGATTAACAGGTGATCCAAGATTACAGTTTATTGATCCATTAAGTTTATATTTTAGTACACAATTATTGTTTCAACTTTCCGGTTATTGTTGCTCTTGAGAAAAATATTAAGTGATGCCATTGCTTATATATGCGGATTATCAACTATTTCCCAGAACTCAAATGGTTACAACAGTAGGCACTGAGACAATGTACATGTGCTGTAAATTATTACAGCCATATAGCTATGTCTGGTATTTGTATATATTTGTATTTATCTGTATTTTAGTCCTCAAATATTGTTACTGTGAATCTTTAAGCAAATTAAAATGTCTTATTGGAATATTACCTTTTTTTCTTCAAGTAAATAGTACTCATGATTATATAGTACTCATGGGAAATGTACTCATGGGACTCTCCATTAGAGTGTCAGTAAAATGGGCCACTAATTTGATCTGAAATTGGCAAAATGGGAGATGACATTTTCCCCCTTCCTTTGATTTAGTTAGTTGACTTTGTGATAATCACTTCCTTCAAGAAAAGGCTCAGTTTGCCATCACTGCCTCCATGCCTCTTGGTGTTTGGTTTTTTGTTCTGTTGGCTATATGTTTATTGATTGAAAGTTTAGCCATACAGCTCAATATGATCCATTCTCTTAGTCTCTTTGTGTTTTACTACAAGCTTGTCTTATGATCCATTTTTGCAAGGGGAAAAAAAACCTTGTGTCGTGGGTTATGTAGTTAAAGCTCTAGTTGACTAAGTATATGACAATTGATACTTTGTTATTAGTGCTTATAATTGGAAGTTCTTTGTCCGAAATTAACATCTATATTATATAGTACATGACCACTCTTGAATAACCTGAGATGAGGCTTCGACGTGCTATGCGTTTTGAAAGTATGCTTTAGGAACAAGGGGAAGTTTTTAGTTACCGATGCCATTACTTGCATTTTAAGGCGAGTTTCCTTGATGTGCTACATGTTAGGCTTATAATACAAGCACCTTGGATGCTATACATGGGAGTGCTGTCAAGGATTTGGCAGACCTTGGATTAATCAAACTTCAGCAGGTAATTAAATCTGGATTATGCTATATATTTCTTGAATGGAATATATTTTAGGTCATTGGCAGAATAATTACGTGACATTTTTTTGTTCTTCTTAGAGGTTAGGATAGAGAGTTGGTTCATTCTGACTAAGTTAGTGAATATTTTTTTTTGTGAGTTCGTCGATTTTTTTCATCGCTCAAGCGGTAGTTATCCACTAAAGAAATATATCTTCTAATATGGTTTACATTTTGTCTTCTCTTTGATACTCGCATTTGTTATATTCTTTATCGGTAAGTACACTATTTTTTTTCTGTGTCGAGAAAGGTGGTGTTGCGATGTCGGATACTTGGTTATCATTTGATGACTTGGAGCTCGAGTGAGTACATTATTTTTGGTCTCATATTTGTCTCATGAAGTGGGTATATTTCTCTTTGAGATTTATCTCGCTTAAAATGACTATTTTGTTTGATTTGTTATGTTATTTTTCTTTGAATGGTAAAATATAATGTTTTCAATTTATAAATTGTGTCTGTTATTGAAGGTGAATGACCACGCTCCCTCTTCTCAAGAAATATTTGTTCCTTACAATGAGATCTTCTTTTCTTCTTACAATACATTCCTACTATACTCAATACTTTATAGAAACGGTTTTTATCGGTATTAGAATATGTAGTTGTTTAGTGGCAAACACAGTTGAACTATTTAGAAAAAATGTGAAAAAATTAGAGATAGTCCGGTGATAGTTCGTATATTTATCTCGGACCTCATTATACACTTGTAGAGTTGACTAGACATGCTTGAAGATAGTAAGTACATCCATGAATGCTTGATCAAGGACCTTACTAGAGGCTAACTTTTCTTGAATAGGCAACTCAAATAATTTGTTAATCGAGTTAATCTTGTTTATGACAAATCCATTTCTGTCTTGAACTCTTTCCAAGGATTAAGTTTTGGCAATTATGTGAGTTTCATTTTAATGGTACGGTTTGCCCCTTCGTTTTTCGAATTCTATTTGTGTCGCATATGAACGTACACTTAATTTTCTCTTTAGTTAGCTTGAAGAAGTTGTTTTAAATTATTTTTATCTTCTTTACATACACATGGAGATTCATTCACTTCTTTATCTTGTCGGGAACTATATTTGAATGTGGAGATGATGAATATTGATTGAGATGCTGAGGGTAATAATGCTCGTTTCAATACTTGTTTATTTGTTGTTGTCTTTTATCTTCGTTATGTACAAGGAGATTCAATAACTTCTTGATCTTTGTCGGGAATTAGTTGAATGTGGATTGTAGATATTCAATCACAATGTTAAGTAGAGGTATGTGTCTTCGCATACTCATCATGCTTATGGTTTTTCACCGCTTTATATGGTTTATTTTTTCGTCTCCATGTTGATGTAAGTAATGAAATCATTGTGAAAATGTTGTTGTTGTTGTTGTCTTGATGATGGATCTATTAGACCACCTCTGTGTATTATATTCGACTAGTCATGTAACCTTAGCATATAAGGTCTGACATTTTACTCGTATTCTGAATGTAGTTCGTTACCTTTATGGATGCGTCACTCTCTTCCGAGATGGTCTCATGAGGGTCACTTGATGTCATGGTTGATGGTAAGATCGTTGTTTTCCGGATAAGGAAATGTTGGAAAGGGTTGTGCTTCTGCAGTTATGTTCTCAAGCAAGCTGGTGCCAAGGTCTTAATGACTGAAATTGTTGATAGTTTTAGGACTTGTGTCACTTCTCTTTAAGAAACCTAGAACTTGTTAATTAACAGCTGAATCCTTTTTTCTTTTTATGAGTTTGGACTAAATTTATGAGAGCAATTCAATGTAATAGTCTTCACTTTGTATTAGATGAATCTAGTTTTATATGGAATTTGAATTTGAATTGTCATTTGAATTTTAGTATTTTAATATTAATTTGAATTTGAATCAATCGTCATTTGAATTTCAATTTCATGTAATTTGAATTTGAATCGAAATTGCTTATTGATAGAATAATGATCAGACAACTTGGATCGACATATATTTTTAATATTAAAATAAATCAAATCTACGACGTCATACAAATGTCGTGTATAGCGGACTCAAAGCATCGTTATTTAGGGGCACATTGAAAGTGTCGTTTCAGAAAAAGACATCAATCTACGGCACTTTGGCGGCAAGACGATAGTGTCATTTTACCTCGAAACGACACTATAGGACTATCTTAAAAGTTTGTTTTCCACTAGTGTAACCACATTCTTGGGTTATATAGGGATCCTACTTTTAAGTTTGTTTTGTTTTCTTTGGTTACAAATGTGTTTGACCATTAACATTTCTTTCTTCTGTTGTTTCTGAAAACATATTCATTCTCGGGTTGTGCAGGGTGGAATCGTGTACTCTAATAAAGTTGTTATAATGTCTCCGGCTCATTCCCGAGGAAGAACAAATTCTAGTCCGAGTCATGGGTTGGAACCCATGTTAGACATCCACAAGTTAGTACACCGTGCGCGCAGTATTTCACAAAATAATAGTTTGCTTGTTAATCTTAATCACCTACATTTCTTGCTTTGAATTTTGATTCTAGGGAGAAGCTGTTGCTTGCCCCGTATGGATTTGATTGCAAAATATGGGATCCTTCCAAGGATACATCTCTTCCTTCAAATTATTCTGTCGATGATCTACAAGGGAAAGTTGTTTGTAAAGCTGCATTGAGGCAGCGTCTTGAATTATCTAGTCATCCTTCTATAGTTGTAAGTGGTACCTGCGGAATCCCTTTATGAGTTCTGGAGTTCGTTTGCTAAATAAAAATATAATGAAGATTATGTGATGTTGGAGAAATTCATCCCTTTTGTTTTATGGTTCTTTCTACACCATCTGAAATACTTCAAACTGGTTATGAATTATCAGGTTGGATGCATATGTTGGGGACGTTTGAGATATTGACTTGAAGAGCCTAAAGAATGTTATCCAGCTTATTTCCCAAAGGGGTGCTCAGGTGAGTTTATTTTGAAATATACTTGTCTTCGCTCATTTCACTTTACCTTTCATCTTTAAAAGATTTATCAGCTTATTTATTTGTTTATGTTTTCTTTCAGTTCATTCTCATGGCCTCTGGTAACATCCCAAGCATAAACAGTGCGTTGGAATCATTCCAGAAAAGTCTTGGGGTAAATCATGACCTTTTTTCTAGTTGTTTGTTATTATTCTAGAAATATCTTTTTAAGGATTAACTCATCATCATGCACAATTCATGGAGCACATTATGTTTCATTTTAGTTCATAAGAAATGTAAACTAACAACTATTTTGCAGGATGAAGATATGCGGATTATAAGCACATACGATGAAGCCTTATCACACTTGATCCTTGCAGGTGCTGATATCATCTTGTGCACATCTTTTCATGACCCAGTGCTACAAATGCCAGTACGTTAGTTCACCTAAACATCGAGAACAACAAAATTCCAGTTAAACGTAAATTCGTTTGTCTCATTTCTCTAAAATATACACGTGAATTTATATTCTTAATAGCTCAAAAGCTTTCTCCCTGACCAATTTTCTTAGTTTACTTTCTATTCTGCAGCTTAAAGCTATCAAATATGGAGCTGCTCCAGTGGCATTAAGCTCAAATCATAAGTATAACTCTCGTGTCTTTGGAAAAGCGACATGTCCGAGTACATCATAACCTCATTCGGAAATATGTCCCTTAGCGAATCCCTTGACCAAATTGTAAGTGACCATTATCTAATGCGCAATTTTTGAAATTACCTCTTTTTTGGAAAGACCACGATACGTCAGAATAGCATAGAGTATCCATTGGTGACATCTCCATGGTAGTTCCCCGAGATACCAATGATTTAACCCGATGCTTATCCGTATTCCTCTTTTGTGTTTGTAGGCAAAGAATTCATCCCAATGGAATGAGAAGATAAAGGATGGTATGACTAAGGATTTCTCATGGGGGTGCGAATGCTATGACATACACTTGAATGCTTACACATCGATAAAGAATGTTTATAATGAGTTAGATGGTAATTGGAGTGGCATGTCTTGAATGGATGTAAATGTGTTACCTTTGCAGGTTAATATGAAATTATGAATGTGAAATACTTTGGCAATTCGGTCAAATGGCTATGATTTTTTTCAAAATAGATATATGCACACAACTTCTAATAAGAGTTGTGTTTCATATTTTCAACTACACAAACCAAAGGTTATAAAAGAATGACTTTACGACATAATTAGGTGTTGTCCAACATAGTTCTACAACTCTAACAAGTGTCGTGCACATCTTATTCATAATAGTAATAAGAGTTGTTACATATTTCTACAATACACATCCTACGTTGTCTAAGATAGTCCTTCAACTTATACAAGTGTTGTGTTACATATTTCCACGATACACTACTTGTGTTGTCCAAGATATTCCTGCAACACAAGCAAGAGTTGTGTTAGGCTTTCTAAAAAAATCGAAAGAGAATCACAATTTTGGCAAAATATTGTCGAACCATGAATTACATCACCCTTTACAACAATTAGTCAAGTATTGTAGAAAAGCTTGGACTTTCTACAATACCCCACCTACACAATACACAAAAGCGTTGTAGTAGGGGTACTACAACCCTAATACAGTGTTGTAAATGATGATTTTTCCCGTAGTGACATCCTCCACGAAGAAAAACAAAGCCTGACATGTAACTCATATCTATTTAATCGTGCATGATTGGAACACTACGACTGAAAAAATGTCAATAGAATTACCAGAGCAAAACATCCAAGACATAAAATGGTAGTAGAACAACCAAACTTGCACCTCGGTGGATATCAACAAAACACCATAATGAAAGTTCTCTATCAATTGCCATGACCGGTCAAGTATAAAGTTTGAATACTTGCTTCAAAAAAATCAACAATCATTGAATACTCTATGACTAGAACGACAACAACAAAGAACTCTAAAGTTATATGTTACTGACTTCAAATGCAAAATCATGCTTCACATTAAAAATGAATTTTTTTTTAATAACATTGAACATTATTAATGTAAAATTTGTTTATAACATGGAATATTATTAATGTACTTTAAAAATAAATGTGTACTAGTTTAAATTCAATCCCTAAAGGCAATAACATAGAAATAACTAAAGGAGTTACTTCTTGTGTTTTTGCTTTTTTGTCTTAGTTCTTCAACAAATTAATGACAGGGGATATCATCTCTCGTATCAGCAAAAAATGTGAGCTTTGAGGGTTATCATAATTTTTGAGCATCGAGATTAAATGAGCTTTTTTTGGAAGGGCTTATCGGCTAATCTTTAGCTCTAGAGCGCTCTACAAATTTCAAAATGATTTGCATGTTCCATTTCTGGACATAAATAAATCCAAAATACGTAGAGGAAGCTTACCTAATAATCAAGGAAATAAATAAGAAATATAAGTAAAACATTTCAATATGACTTACTATGAATGTTGCTTGGCATTGTTCTCCTTCGATAAAAGCTAAGAAATATAAGTAAAACATTTAAAACTTAATAAATTCCAATTATTAATAAATTCCTAAACAATGAGAGCATTCAACATCACAAACAAATTCAAAAAAAAATAAATAAACAAGCTTCTTTATATTTTGGCTATAAAATAAAATATATTATATATTTTACGTATATGTATCTGATTCGGACATTTTATTAAACACGTGGAATACAGAATCCTAACACTAACACTTCAATACTAAACAACTTTGATAAAACCTTTAAAATCATAATTTTACTATGGATCAATTGGTCTACACAACAAAAGATATTACCTAAACATCAAAAACCCGTAAATAATTTTTTCTCATTAGGGTTTCAATTTAAAATATTAAATTTTAGCTCAACTAACCTTGAGATATCTTGTAAATTTGATTTGATTTTTTCTCCTTTACTTCGTCCCATGATGGTTCTCTTAACTGATTGCTCAACAAACTTTAAAAATAAAATTTCTAGGGTTTTCATTAGAGGAACTGAGTTTTACTTTCGGGCTGTTTTCATCTCCCGAACGAGCTCAAACCGAAATATTCCCGCGAAAGGAGATAAGAAATTCTTTTCCGTGCAGAATGGAGGGGCGGACCATTAAAATCCGAGTTCATATGAGAATTCTACATCGATTCTAGTAAAGGGCGCTAATTAGGCTTTCAACATACTAAACCTAATTTAGACAAAGCCGCAAGCGTTTCCCTTCCAAGCCGCACACTGCCAGTGGCTACCAAACGAAGGCCTGCAACAATCAATGGCCATGCTTTCATGTCGCGGGCTACCAAACGAAGGCCTGCAACAATCAACGGCCATCTTTCCATCTAAGATACAAATCTTAGCCATCCAAGGTCGCCAACCAACGCATGGTAACCTTTGGCCCAACGCCAAAACCCTAGTTTTGGCCACGCCTAAACCGTGCCAAGGCATGCCGACCATGCCACATGTGCCAATTGCATGTCATGCCAGCCACCTTGCCGCGCCTAACCCATACCATGCCGGCCTTCCCTTTACTGTTGCGAAAACGGAGGCCTACAACAATCAATGACCACTTTTCATCGAAGGTGCAGATCTTAGCCGTCTAAGGTTACCATCTAACGCATGGAAACCTTTGGCCCTAGTTTGGTCGCGCCTAAACAAATCCAAAACCCTAACTTTTGGCCGCGCCTAAACTAGGCCATATTAAAGCCATAATGATCATGCAATAATCAACGGCTACGTGTCCTCTTAAGATGCAAAATCTCGACCTTCGAAGGTCACCACGCAAGTCTCCCAAGCTCAACTTTCCAGACAACAGCAAACGTGCTACATGTTTTCCACAAAAATATTCGAGACATCAACGCATGTCACAAACTGGAGATGCTCATTGGGTATTGGTTTGGCGGTTTACAGCGTGCGGTGTACACTACGCCCGTTATAAGAGAGTGTCATAAGGATGAAGCGGTTAGGAAATACAGGGAGTAATGGTGAAACGCCTTCTCTAATGGAACATATATTCCAGGCATTACCTGTGACTACCTTCTCCCATTTACTCACCCATTTTTCATTTCTTAATGAGACCAGAGTACGTTTCATTCCGACTTGTATAAATGGGTCTTACCTATTTCCACCGAACAACAAGTTGGTCGAGGAGCATACAACACTCTTAAAATATTTGATAGATCTCCATCTGACCTAGCTTCCCACTTTCTAATACAAGTCGTGAAACAACTACTCTTCCCGGAACCAACTATTACGGTCTCAACGCTCTCTTCGCGTCCCTCCCCGAAAACAACCCTTCTCATTCACTTTGTGACCGAAACAAGTCTGGAACGGCCATTTCTTGGTTTAGGCCTGATTTGTGCAGATTGATCTCTCGAATCTAAAGTACTCCCTTGCAGTACATTGTTTAGGGTTTGGACTCGTTTCTCACCCACACACACGAAATTACCAAAATCAGCAGAAACCGTTTTCACCCTCAAACACCTAGTTACAACAAGTTTGCAGATTCAATTAAAATCTTAAATATTTTACCAACTACAACAGAACAAGATAATTCTTGCATATGCAGGAACATGAAAAATTCATTCAATGTGAGAATATTGAGATATGAGCTTCATTCGAGCCTTTCCTTTTTATGCAACCCTCGCGAGATGAGTTACTCTATAGAGTTTCTCTACATCCCTATCCTCTGACGGGAGGTGAACAAGTCTTTGTTTCAACAAACATTCTTGGTGGCTCCGAGTCCACCCTGCGGTCTCTCACATTGGTTATTAAAATAACTTGACATCATACCACTTTGAACTCCTTCTAGTTTGTTTCAACTAAATTAGCATTAAATTTCTACTTATTAAGGTTTTTATGTTGTCAACGATTTTTACCGTGTGGCTAGGAAATTTTACAAGCATAACAATCACCCTTTATTAAAGTAATGTCTGGGATTCGGTTTCGAAACATACCTTTCTTATGAAGACTACGCTTAGAGTTGTGGATGATGTTCTTTCCTTTGTCATCTTTGGAAGAATTTTGTTCATCCGCATGCGCCTAGTAGCCATGTCCCTTTTCAATTTCATGTCACAATCTTCCATTATACTCTGACCACAGACACGGTAATTTCCCAATCACCTAATACACCACATCTCACAAACCTTAGTTCCGAATCGGAAAATAAAATATGAGTTTTGAAGATATCACATAGATTTAAAAACTTCGTTTGAATCACCATTTCAAAAAACTCATGGTTACCCCATAAAAACAAATTTAGTCAACAACAAATTCTGCTCGTCAGAATTTTCAAATTTCTCATTTTGTAAAATATCAAAACAATACTTTTACAACTCCAAAAATTCCGAAATTTTACGTGGGTAACTATCAGGATGTCTACTACATTAGGTTAAAAGGGTTCACCTAAATTGTTTCTAGGTTAAGAGACAAACTTGAAACTCTACAGCTGACCAAAAATTCGTTTTTTGTTTTTCACTCCACAATTAACATTCATGATTATCACAAATTATAATGTCTTAAGATTGTTGGGTGCAATAATCAAAAACAAGGAAAAAATCAAATAACCAAAAGTTATTGATACTTAGCTCCTTTATAATGGAAGTGATCGATTTGATGAAACGGACGAGCTCCCAGGATCTCGCAACAACAAGGAAAAACTTTGGAAAAAACAGTGAGTCACGTGTTCAACATGTTTCCCTTAAGACATTAGCGCCCGAATACACTTAAGAGTGATGCTATAGCTCTCACATGACGGATATCTCCAGGATGAAACACCTAATACACCTACTACTAGCATATGTAGTAGATGCTCAACTTGAGCTTGGCAACTCCGAAAAAAAAGATGAACAATATAAAATATCTTCCCTTGGGGGTCCCTCTAAAATATAGAGAAACCCCTTCCCCATAGATTTTACAAAAATAGTGAATTTCTTTATATTTTTTTTTTGAATAATACAATTTAAAAAGATGAACTCCCCGATGTGGGACTAAAAAGCTTATATAGTCTCTTAAAACAACTAAAAGTGGAAACTCCATGGTGTGGGACAAATAAGTTTTTCATTCACAAAAGAAAACAATAAATTATATTTTTTATTAAAACTTTAAAAATCATATTTTATTAATGGTTTTCCAACAACTTGTAGATCTATGTTGGGTATGTGCACTACGAGTTACGCACTGTAAGGGAACATACATATATATCTTTCGTAGAGTTGTCTTTTTCTCCTTCAGATACTGTTTCAGGGTGGGATTCTTCAAAATCCTTTGTCTGCCATGGGTAATCTATCTCACAAGCAGTCTTATCACCTATCGATATATGGAAATGCGAATCCCCTTTGTATCTGAAAATCAAATAATCCCCAGAAGAAATAGAGAAGTATTCCATGATCTCTTGCCAACCACTCTAGAAATAAATCTCACCTTTCTCTTTCCGTAATTCTAACAAATTCTTTTGGTAGGCCCTGTCATATACATATAATTCTCTATATAAAAATAGAGTTTTTTCGAGCGATGTGGTTAATCTATTTCCCGGGTTGGTCCTTCTAATATCTTTTTTATGGTAATTTTATAATATTTTTGGTTCACAATATATTTTAGAGCCAATCACAACAAACAATGAGATTATCTAAAATAACTAAATATAATAAAATCTAATACATTGCCAAAAATATTTAAAAAAATCTAATACATTTAATCTAAATAAATTAAATACACAAACAAAATAAACAAGAAAAGGTTGTAAAAGCAGAAATTAAAAACAAAATCATCACATCAAAAAAAAATACTATTGTTGATCACGATTTCATCACACAATTAAATCAATCACAAAATTATAAAAATCCAATGTCCATTTACACTTTTTATAATATAAAGCTCGCCTAATTACAGCTCCAAACTCCCAGTAAAATTGAATACTTAAATTTAATTGTTGCAATTACACGTTCAGATGATATTAAATAAGTGGATCATTCATAAAATTTGGATCAACTATAAAAAGAAAAATACCTGGTTTGTGGATGTCATCGAGTAATATTCTTTTGAGGGCTTATAAAAGGATTTGTTTATCCTGTACAAAATAAATAAAGAATACAACATCATTAATCAATCATCCTGTTGGAAGTGACATTAGAATTAAGCGAAAAAAAAATGGATCATTAGCAACGATAAAAAAAAAAAATTGGAATATGATATCAAAAGATATCGACGTAAAAAAAAGAAGAAAAAAGATATCGACATAAATGTGGATATCAAAATATAATGATATGATATTATTTCTGAAGATAAATTTTTATTTTTGGAGATTTTCTGGGTTTAGTACCTCTCTATATAAGGCCCTTGCGATGCCAAACTGCCATTTTTTTCTCTAGGGTTTTCATGTGATTTAGGTTTTTACTCTTTTTTTGATTGATTTAGGGTTTTACTCTCTGGTACAGGTTGACTTAATAGATCGTTCTCACTCTCGGGCATTCTTTTCTTCCTTCCTCGCTTCCTGTTTCCAGGCTACATCACGGTGAGAAAATTTTCACTTGATCTACTTATTTGTTGTTTGTTTGATTTTTGATGTATTACCAGAAATAGGTTGATTTTATAGATCGTGCTCACTCTCAGGCGTTCTTTTCTTCCTTCCTCGCTACCAGTTTCCAGGCTACATCACGGTGAGAAAATTTTCAATTTTGATCAACTATTTGTAGTACCACATGAGAAAATTTTCACTTTTGATCTACTGTTTGTAATACCAAGTTTTTTTTTTTGCGTCCATGTATTAGATTAATGGCGTCTTCATGTTGTAGTTCTTTACATCCACTTCACATGGATTGAGATCGTTAGGGTCTTAGCTAGCCATTTCACATAGATTGGGATCATTTTCGAACTCTCTAATGGAGCAAGGGAGGTAGCTCCTGATTGAACTATTACCATAAGTTGACTTACGAGGAGTAATTACTTTTTTGCAGGATGATGATTATTCGAGGCGGTGGTTGTTCGAGAAGCTTTGGAGTGTCTTATGGTTAGGAGAATAATGATTGTGCTTGCATGATGCATCGCAATTGTGAGAAATTTTGACACTATTGTCGGTCTCCAGTAAGGTCTTACGAATCCCGGAGATGGTGATAATGACTCTACAATTTTCAAGTGGTAAACACATGGAGTTTACTATGTGGAAGCTGGCTCAAAAGGTCATTTCTCCGGGATCATATCTCTCTGATAGGATGGATCTGAGAAACCCGATATTCAAATTTCGGTAAGTTCTCTTACTAAACAAGGTATAAAAAGGTCATCTTGCATGCAGCAGCTTTTCTATACAATGTCACTACATGTTTTCTCTGTCGAGCTTATTTTGTCGTAACTAACCAATTACACTTTGTTGAGCCTATTTTGTCATAACTAACCAATTACAGGGTTAAACCAATGATAAAATTTATCGAATGTGCTATGTAGACGAGACATAAATCTTGGTAACATACCATTTACGAACTGGATGTTTGGATTCCTTCCTGGTGCTGGATCATTTACCTTTTACATCTTCATGGTTTCTTCGGTAGTCTGTTAAGTTTTCACAAATAAAATTACGTCTTCATTTGGATTTTTTATCAATTAATATTGACTGAAAGATGGAAGTTATCAGATCTTTCTTTTAGGAATGCCTCTCAACTGTTAGCAGGATGGAAAGTTTATTTTTGATGGAAATTAAAAAATTTGATGAAATCATAATATAGTATAGTTGAAAGTGATTGGTATTGGTCTTGAATAATCTTATAATTAACTTTACAATGAACTTTGATGCAAAATTCTAACCACATTTTGGTCCGTTCTAGGATTAACAAAGTAATCATCCAGTTCAGTTCTTGAAACTTCTCATAGGAAATCTTTGGCATTTGTTGGAGATGTTGTTGGCAGGAATTGAAAATGCAAATCTTTGTTTTTCCTCTCTTTCTCAGGTAATAGTTCATTCTTAACAATATAATTCTCATTTGATGTAGTATGACATGAGTTAGTCGAAAACCTCCTTTAATCATCTATAAAGTCATTAGTGTCGGATAACAACCATTTGGTATGAGATCATCAGTCCATTATCACATTTGTCTGAAATCTTCAGTACATTAGAGTATGAATTGAAGTATAGCTTTCAATTCATTATTCTATCAGTCTACTCTATATTACCACAAGAGCAATAATACATGCATAAGTCGTACTTTGGCCATAATATGGTACTTATGTGTGGAGTTACTTATGTGTAGCAAAAATGACTTACCTATATATATTCATTCAACTAATTTGGCTCCAACCGGTTCCAGACATCTTATTGGGCTGAGAGGATTTTCCATACTCTCACAGGCGGGTCGTTCGCTTCTCAAAACTCACTGTTCCAAACCATTAAAGGCCATTATGGGGGTTCCTTGAGACACAGTTTCCTCCTCAAGGCCTCTGGTTTGTTATTCATCGGTTGCGCCTGCTGGTTACCATTTCAGAGGAAAAAACATAGTAAAAAAATTTGCAAACAATTTTACTTATTGGAGGCAGGTGTGAAAGTGTGGTGCCACCTATCTTATGTGTCAGAGTGCAACTGGATCGGGTGAAATGCCAACTGACTTTTTAGAGAACAGTATCATGTGAACTCTCAGACAACCAACGTCGATTGTAGTTTTCAAAATTGTACGTACTCTGTGGAAAACTTAAATAAGACCCAGTTGGATCGATTTTTTTTTAATTTTTAGGGAAATGTTCTATGGGTAGTTACCCCGATTTTTATGCCTCCTGAAACAAATGAGGAGTACTTTGGTTGAATATATACACAAAGGAAATTTAAAGATTGAGTATGAGGTACGAGGAATTTGCCAGGTAATTGAAATTAGGGGGTGCATTGCCAGTATAAAGATGGAGAACGTCACTCACCAAATACCCCAAAAATGGTCCCATTTCAAACTTTAAATTGAACAACCTACGGTTAATTTTGGTCCGTTGGACAAATTTTTGGCACAGAGGAATGTCATGCAACTTAGTTTTTAGGAATCTTATCTAGCCGCAAGGGGCAAGGGAAATGCAAAGCAAGGGAAACACAAAGAACGATTTACCCTGACAATGCACTTGAAATTTTTTAGCATACAGCAAAGAACAACCCCGGTGGACTATTAAACATAATTGTATGCCTGGCTCTTTATTTTGTTGTGTTATTTTTTAATTTAGCGGTCATTTAAACTTACTATAAAATGTATTTAAAACATTTTGCACCAAAAAAGAATAGCAAGTATAGCATGTATAGTCATGAGATTGGTGTTTTACATAAGCATGAATAAATATGAGATGCGAGAAAAGAGAGGTCATGATTAGACTTTTCTTAAAAGTTATCATCAAGTTTCTCATGCAGAAGTACTATGCAAACCGCCTTTCACTAAGAAAAGGAAGTACGAGAATTATGTAGCTGCTCTATTATGTAATTGGTCTAATTTGTTTTTGCCAG
The DNA here is from genome assembly GCA_023531295.1 of Papaver armeniacum. Classification (NCBI taxonomy): domain Eukaryota; kingdom Viridiplantae; phylum Streptophyta; class Magnoliopsida; order Ranunculales; family Papaveraceae; genus Papaver; species Papaver armeniacum. The sequence goes on from JAJJWW010000066.1 coordinate 98,052, forward strand.
TCTCTTTTTAGCACTTCAAACTTTCTTCTGTTGTCAAATCCTAATATTAATACAAGAAGTTGGATATGTTCAAGGTCTTGCAAAATTTCAAATAACCCTTGCTCGTGCAAGTTGTGATATCAAAAATGTTACTCCAAAATAACAAGATTATGAAAAACGCCAATGCTGCGATATAAGGAGGAAGCAGAAACACATGCAGTGAAAAATTTCATTTTAGTTTTGCTTAATTTGTTCATAGCAAACCATTGCACTGTTGTGTGTAGTAATTGTTGGATTACAACTCAATTTTTTTTCTTCTAACCTTGGATTTCTAACCAGATTGATTTATTTTGTACGTCAATAGCATTTTAAAACTTAAATTATTTGGTACTCAATAGTTTTTCAATAATTTATCAACGGTCGTACAGGTATCCAAATGTTTTGAGTAAACCATCAAATCAAAATTTTAATGAGTTTCTAAAATAAGACCATTAAAACAAATTATTTTCAAGAAGCTTTCGTGTTTCTAATTTAACACATCACATGGGATTATATTACCAAGTAAAGGGAGATCTTTGTTTCCCTAGCAAACTAGGGTGTTCAATTTTAGTCCAAATTCTACCTCGGATGTACTTAAGCATAAGAATACCAAGCTATTTTTAGAGAATTCGGATTTGGGCGTTAATTGTTTCCAACATGACGACATCTATCTTGGATGCAATCTATAACAAAGTGATTTGTTTTTTGTATCTCGCGTATGCTGGAATCATTGTGTTTTTTTAGGTTATATTGAAAATCCATACAAGGAAAAACACTCTTCTGTGAAAGTAGTCAGTTTGGTTGAAGGCAAGGATTGATATTACATGAATTATTTGTAAATATAACAAGAAAATCGTACACAAGGATAATCAGTCATCTTGCTTTGGATGCAAAGATTGGAAGCCGTCACTAAACCATTGTAATATGAGATGCTTAACATAAGAATATAGTGTGAGGTGCCAAAGATTAATTTCTTAGTGCATGTAGGTATAAAATTCATCTCGTGAGTGGTGTTCTTATAAACGAGGCCAGCGAGAAGAATTCATGGGTTATAGCACGCAATAGCTCTATAAATTACTACTATCTTCATGGATTGAAGAAGATATGCTTACAAAAGAAATATATTGTTACATTTGCATAATAATGTCAATGAAGAAAATTAGAAAACACTAGGGCACTATTTGATTTGATGGACGCGATCTATATTTTCTGATGTGATGTTTTTAGGATTAGGTGCGAGTCACTTAGGATCAAACGGGTTCATGGTCTTGAAGGTCAACCATTATGATGCTCTTTACTAAGAGAAAGAAGAAATGAAATAGTGCTTTACATCCAACACAACGATCATTCCTTATGAGAACAAAGAAGAATATTACTTTGAGGCCAAGAGAAAAGGATATGGAAGAATGCTAAGAAAACATTCCTTTTCATGGTGTTATCTCCTTGAAACTTATATTTATTTTATCCTTGGTTCATTTTAGTTTCTTGCACACTTACTCAGATATTAGCGTATTGATTTTTCATTTATTATCCATTTTTAAAACAAACATCCAACATTCCATAAGCAATAAATAAACCCGTGCATCGCACGGGTGAGAAACTAGTTTATATAAAAACAGAGTTTTTTCGAGCGACGTGGTTAACCGGAGCTCCTGGTTGATTTTGGCCCCACCATTTATTTTGATTTTGTTAATTTAATAAAATTTTGGAAAAAATAGAGTATCTCCTACCCCACACAATATTATGAAAAATATTTTTGACTATAAATAAATCTTAACATTAATTATACAAATAAATAATTAAAATAAAATCACAGTCATCATGATCGAAATATTAACATTAACATATGCATCATGATCTCATCAGATAATTAAACATAACTAAATATACCATAAACTAAAATTAAAAAACAAATGTCAAATGTCCTGTTACACTTCTTTTAATTAGAATAATCCTAATTACAATTCCAAATAAAATATACGTTTTTTTTTTTTTTTTGTGTAATTACAATTTACAGTTCCAAACTAAAATACAAAATTGAAATCCATGTAATTGTTGATATTTACCTGTGCATTGAAACATCAAACACGGTTCCTCCTCCCCAGAGAAAATAATCCTGTTCAATAGTCAGATATACAAAATTGTTAGTAGAAAATCGTGGGTAGGTATCAAAGCATGATATTAAGCAAAATCTTTGAAGAAAAAGAAAACAATATCATTAGCAAAAAGTATAATGGACATGAATTTCGATATTGTTTTTCTTAATATCTTTCCTTCCACAATAAAGAAAATTTTATTACTAAAAATATTTCTAAGGATAACTTTTGCTATCATCAATATAAGAATATCAATTGATATTATTCTAAAGTATCATCTTCTATTTATGGCATTTCTAGCTAGGCTTGGTCGAATTCTATTTAAAGGAGACGGACAAAGGAAAACTTTTGTCGTTTGCACGACTGTTTTTTTCTTTTCTTCTATGGTGTTACTGTTTTATGTTATTTGTTGATTTTATATTTTTTTGTTGCTTTTGTTTTGCAGTTGATGATTTTATACCCTCGCGGAGAAGGATGAAACGATTAAATAGATTCAGTTTTGAGGTGATTCATTTTTTTCTTTCCTACGTCACTGTTTTTTTTTTTTTTTTTTTTTTGCTGCGAGATCCATCTGATCAGACAAACTCTATTAGGAAACCATTGTTGTTTTTTCTTCAATGGTTTTATTTTTTTGTATTTGTGGTTTTATATTTTCTGTTGGTTTTGTTTTTGCGGATGCTCTTGATCATTCCTGGCAATGAATAATGAAACCATGAAATTGAATCTTCTGGCTTACTTGACTTTGTTCGAGTGCATGGATGAGGTGACGAGCTTCTTTTTCTTTTTTATCTGTCGTTATCTTTGTTTCTTATCTTTATTTTTATGGTTCCTATGATTGTATCCCTGCTACTTGACTTTTTGTTGTTGTGTGATCTACCAGATCAGAAACTAGCAAACTGACCAGATTAGAAACTCATGCAATACATGGACGTGGTAATGAGTTTCATTATTTATTTTTATGACCCATGGTGAACATAATCAGTGACGACATTAATGTAGGGTTCACACGTAACAAGTGGTTTATCAGTCCTCGGGTAACAAGTGGTTTGTATAGAGCTGCGACTATGTTGCAAATGGGTTTTATCCTTCTCCATTTCGTCAATAAACTGGCCTCAATTGCATATAGGGTGCTGTGTGGTCCATTATGTACTAGGTAGTTCACCTTTTTTGTAAGTCCAAATTTTGAATGTCATCTCCATTTCTATGTATCTCCTGCATTAATATTTAATACGTTCGTAAATTAGTTTCTGCTATTATGAATTTATCTTAATTATCACTTAGTAATTATTCATTCTCCTTGAATTATTAGAAAAATATGTGGATGAAGAAGTGATGTTCTTTTTACTGTTCAGATTTAATTCAATTAATCATTCTTAGGACTACAATGAATTTTTTTTTTAGAATGTTTCTAAATATGGTTTCAGGTAACTTGGTATGGTTTTGTTTATGGCTATAGCTTCTGCATACGACTGTGTAGCACTTGCACGTTCTCAAAAACCGGTAGTATATATCAAGTCAGGTTGAACAAGCTACTTGATCCATTCATTTTAAGAGAGTAAATGTGAGTCTCATTCATTTTACTACATCAATGGTTGTTACTACACATTCATTAGAGACCAAACTTGAAGAATTCTCACATTCTTAAACATTCTTTCTTAACTTGAACCCGAACATATACTTAGAATGGATAACAATAACAATGCTCACATTAAATCTTCAGAACCATTAGTGATTCAAATTTGTATAATCACGTGATCAACTGAATATAAATGCGCTTAAGCAGTGCAATGTGATGTTAAACTCAAAGGTATTGATTTTTACTTTTCATTGATATTGAGTAGGAAATCATCTTGCTCCAATCAAATGTGGCGTGGCCTCTTGGTTGGCCAATTGGAGAATTCTTCGGTCCTCGGGTAACATTGGTAGTATGTTTTTGTTACAGTATTAACCAGTTCTTTGATGAATATGACATCTGTAGTTTCTTTCTTAGGGTCCTTACTACCGTGCAGCTGAAACTGGCAGCCAGCTATTCACATTAGTGTGGCATTAATGGAACAGTAATGTCTAGCCAGGATTTCTCTCTCATCTCTTTCATATTCTTTCTTACACATAACATCACCAAAGTGAAGGTATAACATGACTATAATTTAACTATTACAAATACATGATGAAGTGTAAACTAAATACATTTTATGTTAGTTTCTACGTAAATAAGATCTTTAACTTTTTATTTTTTAATCTTGTGTTATTTTTTCCCTTCTTTAACTACAGCTGATGTTGAAGGCAGTAAATGCTTATAGCTTACTGCATATGCAGAATGAAGAAAAACTGCAGGCCCAAGGTTCGTGGTGTTCTTTTAATCCATTGAGCATCCTCGCAGAAGAGTAAACCATCATCATATTAGACATGCCGGCATTGTTGGCCATGATACATGCACTTTCATTTGGTTTGGTAAAGTTGGTTTGAGAGATACATATGGGTAAATAAATTTTGAATGTTTTTCGAAACTATTGTGTCTGTCGCACCGATATAACAGAATTATGAATACGTGATAGTTCCTTTGGCTGGAGTTCATATGCTTTGCAGTTCCGCCTGAAGCAGTGTTCAAAACGGAAACAACATCTTCAAGGAGTCTTGGTGTTCGCAACAGATTAGAATACTCAAAGGATATATGGATCCTATGATTCCTATCATTAAGATTCAGACTATCAGTGACCTATGATTACGTCCGTCTTTGTTCTCTACAGTACGAAAATTGAGTCGTGTTATCTATAAACCGCTAAGTACTATGTAATGCTGGTTGTAGTAATAGCACTTCTAAGGATCAGAAACGATAAACTGGGCCCAGGGGCTCTGTGTCGGGATGAGGCTCGGGATAAAATTTGGTTGGTGTATCATCCACCTTAAAGAATTTTGCAAACTTGGGGTCTATATAAATTATTGTGTTGGTCCCCTATTGACCCAATATGGTCATTTCACAATATGATGGTGAAATGAGTACATGTCAGATTTCGAGGTATGGGGGTGATACTGGAAGAATATGATGTCTAATAATGTTAGAAAATTTAGGATTGACATGTCTCTCAAACTAAAAAATTCCCAAATTTTACATCATTGGTAAACTTTTTAAAAGATCCATGCAAAGAATATAAATATGACTAACAAACTATGCAAGTCAAAGAGTTTCATAAAACGTTCTTGGTGGGAAAAAAAATGTGAGTGAAAGATCTCATTGAGTCGAATTTGGTCCATGAATTTATGAAAGTGTGAATTCTTGATCTCTATCAATATCTCTCTCGATCCAGGATTTCAATTGTTGTCGTTTCATGAATCTATGAAAACACTAATTTTAATCTTTTTGGGGAGGATACACTAATTAGCGATCTTTGGAGGAGAGGAAACACAATATAGCCCTACAAATTTTATATCCAAACACAGTTAAATAAAGAGCTCACCGAATCGGTGGCCACCGAAGAGGGACATTGAGATAGGGAGTGGAGCATGAATTGGCCCCACCGGTGTATCTATACTTTCCGTTAAATAAAATGGGTGAATCAAGGCCGACTAAACACCAAGAGAAGGGGGCAGAACCAAGTTTCTATCAAGGGCATATTAGATGGGCTTTTTAAGGAACTATTACCTGTAGTTAATTTCCTTTTATTAGAAAGGGCTCATACTGAGTAATAATGATCGCAGTGAATTGACATTATCATTTGGTTTAGAAACTACAATAAAACATCAATAAATTAATAATGTTGGGACCGCCAAATTTTATCAATTTAGCGAAATATTAATTTATTTATCGATAAATTAATAAGTTATTAAATTATCGAAACATTCTAAGTTTAAGTTTCAAAAATAAAAGAAAACAAAATATTTAAGTTAACTTAAAGATTTCCCGTAACAACAAATATATTGAAGGTCATGAAACGCGGAAAAAATTAAGTCCAGAAAAATCAATGTCCTGTAGGCAATTAATGTCTATGGTTCGTCATGGACAGGATGTTCAACAAAATTCAATTGCAAATTATTTCTAACATTGTAAACTTGGTCACAAGAAATGAAGATGTACGGTTGTTGAAGATAAAGGTATTAATGAACTTGGATTTATAATCAAAGAGTTAAATTATGGTGCTTGTTTGAATCAAATAAATGTCAACATTTTGCTAGACTATCCTGTGAAAATGATAACAATACTAAATTTGGACAAACGAAGAAATTATTGGGAGTGTTATATCAAATCCCCAAGAAGAGGAACTAAAGGATGATAGTTCATTGTGGAGCCAATTTTCTAAAAGAAATCTTATCAATAGTAAAAGCTAAATGATTTAAATCCTACAATTTGAAAAGGCACTCGAACTTCTCAAGGACTGCAAAATATCATAGATAAAGTCAATGTTCTAATAAATGTGAACAACAACAAACAACTTTGGAGAATTTTATTTTAGTAAGACATCATAATGTAGTGCTATTATAATGATTATTAATTTATATTTAATTGGGACCTATTGGACACTTAAAATTTTTATTATCTTATAAATTTAGCGAGGTTATTAGTTTAATACTCACTCAATGGTCCGGAGATAGTTAAAAATATTATTTTAATGAAGTTATTAATTTATCGCGATTAATTTTTCAAGTTCTATTGTATGTGCTTTCATTAGGGTATATCCAAATGTTCAATATCCTTATTTATTTTAATGAAAATTAATTTTAGAATATGAATCCTGTATTTCCTAAGGGTATGTTTGGCAGCTGGGATATGACATACGTTGTCCAGATAAGGGAATTCCTTGGTTTATCCAAGATTATCATGGAAATGGATATTTTAAATGGTGTTTGTTTTCCATTGTGGGTTGATGTAGTATGTTGTTTGTTAAAAGATTTGTATACAAGCTAAATTAATTAAATAAAAAAGAAATAGAAAACTAAACCATATAATTTTTATGTTTTGAGCATAAGAAAAAATTTAAATAAAAAATTAGTTACAAAAAATGTGTCCTAACTCAGAAAGGATTAAGCCATTCCAAGTTTTGGGTCCAAAACACCACCTTTTTAGCCTCCTAAAATTCAGGTAGGATACATATGGTTATGTAAGGGATAACTCAACCTAGGTTAGGATATCAAAAATTTGCCAAACACGACCTA
>JAJJWW010000067.1:0-15802 GCA_023531295.1 Papaver armeniacum
GGGAATAGCTAAAGTGGTTAAGAAGAAGAACGCTTGCGAGAACAATGAAGAAGAAGAACACTTGCAGACGATGAAGAAGATGAAAAGGAAAAGGAAAATTCTTCACAAGGGGTGCTCCTATAAATAGATGAGAAAAATGTTATGACCGGATAACATTAAATGCACCGGTAAAAGAGGTAAATATAGACACGTGTAAACGGTCACTACTAAATCCAAGGAAATCTGACGAAAGGAACTTTAGTAGAATCCAAATATACAACATATTTCCTAATAGGCGAGAAGAGATTGCGAAATTGATTATTCTCTGTAACACATGAGGCAAGAAATGACACTTCGTTTATGGAAGCTTTGGAACTTCGCAAAAGAATAGAGGCAAGTACGTACTTTTCAAGTACAGTATTCTTCTGCTTGTTCCTTCATCAACAAAGACCAAAGATTACTACAACAACAGATTTTTCCTTAAAGATCGCTCTTCAAGCAATATTCAAGGAAAAAGAGGCAAGATGTAGGATCATAATATCGCAACGAAACAGGCTCGCGGGGTTAATAAACGCGATGTCATGGCGATCATGGAGCAGCTAAAATAAACGACGCAATGAATAGCGACAAGCAAAACATAAAGGAGACGTGAAACTTGGCGAGGGTTAAGGAGTGTCGCGAGAACGAATGTTTGTGCATTTGCGACACTTCGCGGGACATTCCCGAAAATAAAGGATAGCTAGCTGTCATCCACTATGTATTACCCTATATAAAGGGCTGAGTGAATCTGTTGGAGGGGGAGATCTTTTTGGAATTGTTAGGCAGGTCATTAGGAGAGAGAAAGTTTAAGAGTGTTTTAATTTCTAAGTGTAATTCTATTTTCCTGTGTAAAAACATTTCATGGATTCAATCAATAAATATTCTTGATCTTACATCTTTCAATGGATTGATTAAGCAAAATTGAGTAAGGTGTGTAGTGTGGGATTTCCTGCTACTACAATGTTCCCCGGCTTAACCCTTAATGTTGATATGGCATAACAATTTATGTTCACTCGCAGCAGAGTAGCACGAATTTCCAAATATCAAGGATAAGGTTTTTGCATAAGGTATTCAATCAGAAAGCATACTGCTCTCTAGCAATGAACTTAAAAGAACTATGTGTCAACATATAGAATTCAATCAATTATCCTGACTAATTTGCAAAAATTAGGGTTTTGCGCCTGGCGCAGTATATCAGACCTTGCTTGTAGAATTTAAGCTCAGGAAAACTAGGTAATTGATCCACCATGGATTAGTAAGCGCAAAATCTTTCCCCGAATCAGAGAACAAGGAGCCGCAGAGTAGGAGCAGCAGCAAAGGGAAGCGTGGCCATTTCTTAGGACAGCCGACGCCACTTGCCATTGTCCATGCCCCCATCCTAAACCGGCCCCAGTTTCCATCGACCAATCAGGTCGCTCTAAAGCTGCCACACTCACGCCAGAAGTGTAGCCACGCCCATGCTTGGCCGGACCCTCTCCTTCCTACCGACCAATCAGGCACTTTAAAATGCGCCACGAGCACTAGAGGTGTGGCCGGCTTTATGTTTGGCCGGCCCCTTTTCTTGACCAATCAAGTCGCTTTAAACTCGCCACCATACATTAAGGCCAAACGCACCCTGCCGCGCCACCATACTAACTGGTAAGACAAACGCGTCCTGCCACAACAACATATTAATCGGCATGCCAACATGCCATTCTGCCGCAGTAACATGCCAACGTGCCACTCTACCGCAGTAGCATGCCAATGTGCCACAAATGACTCCATTACGTGCTAATCCACTTTTTGTTCGTGGCCAATGCCATAACGGACTCCAATTAGGATTTCGTGATCGAAACAAGACTTTTTTTAGCCGAAACCCTAATTTTTGGTCATAGTCCACAACATGCCACGAGCCACTTTAGCCTTGGCCATGCCGCCAAGCCCTAACTTTGGCCATGGCGCCAAATCCTAGCCTTGGCCATGCCGCCAAGCCCTAACTTTGGCCACGATGCCAAATCCTAGCCTTGGCCACGCCGCCAAGCCCTAACTTTGCCACGGGCCAAATCCTAGCCTTGGCCATGCCGCCAAGCCCTAACTTTGGCCACGCTGCCAATCCCTAACTTTGGCCACTACGCCAAATCCTAGCCTTGGCTATGCCACCAAGCCCTAACTTTGGCCACGACACCAAATCCTAGCCATGGCCACGCCGCCAAGCCCTAACTTGGCCACGGCGCCAATTCCTAGCCTTGGCCATGCTGCCAAGCCTTAACTTTGGCCACGGTGCCAAATCCTAGCGTTGGCCACGCCGCCGTTAGCCACGGCGTGGTTCTCGCCACAACGCCACAGACGCGGCTATGCCACCATGTCGTAGGCGCATGCCACTACGCCGTGGCTATACCGTTATGCCATTAACATGTGCCAACAGAATATGGCCATAATCAACGGCCACCCTCTCTCCTAAATTGTAATCTCAGCCATCGAAGTTCTCCACTGAACTGACAGACGCCATGCCACATTGCCACTTGCGTACGCCAAAACGCCTCGCGCCATTATCAAGCGCCAACACAAGGTAGCCATAATCAACGGCTACCCTTCCTCATGAAATGCGATCCCAGCCATCGAAGTTCTTCACCGAACTAACAGACTTGTGGCAAGTTTTAGGCGACCGGCGAAGACGAGCCTAATAGCATCACATGCTATTTTCCTACGGCAAGCTTTTTAATTTTAACTTGCCACATGTAGCAAAATGCTACATGTTTTCCACAAAAAAAACTCGAAACATCAAATATGTCACAAACTTGGGGATACTCATCAGGGTATTAGTCTGGCGGTTTACAGTGTGCGGCGTGCAATACGCCCGTGATAGGAAAGTGTCATGAAGTAGGACAATCAATGGCGGCAAGAAGTAACGGGTGTAAACGGATCCACTTACTTCATCATGGAAGCATGAGTTTCTGGCGGTTATATGTTACTCCATTCTTCCACCAATCAATCGTTTCCACTTCCTTCGACACCAAGGTACGTTTCAATATGACTTCTATAAGTAGGCTTCACCTATTTCCCCCAAAAAACAAGTTTTTGGTCGGCAACAACAAGGTATCGAAATCACCAAGAGCGATAGCTTTTCACTCTGCAAGCCGGTTCCACTTTCGATACAAGTCATAAAACAAGCCACATCTTTAGAATTAACCATTCTAGTCTCAACACTCTCTTCTCTTCCCTCCCTAGACCAACCCTTCTCCTTCACTTTGTGACCAAAGCAAGCCTGGAACGACCATTTCTTGGTTTATACCAGGATTGTAAAGATTGATCTCTCGAATCAAAAGTACTCCCGTGCAGTGCATTGTTTAGGGTTTAGATTAGTTTCTCATCCACACACCCAAAATTACCAAAATCAGCAAAAACAGTTTTCACCCACAAACAATTGGCGACCACCGTGGGAGATTAATCTCTCGGTTGCAAATTAAACTCTCAATTCCATCATCCTACCAATAAAATGCAATGCTTCGAAGCGCATCGTCCAAGAAAATATGGATTCAAGAGAATTACGTTTGGGGACTAGAGATTATCAAGTCACTGCACCATTATCAAGCGCCACCACAAGGTATCCATAATCAACGGCTACCCTTCCTCATGAGATGCGATCTCAGCCATCGAAGTTCTCCACCGAACTAACAGACTTGTGTCAAGTTTTAGGCGACCGACCAAGACGAGCCTAATAGCATCAAATGTTATTTTCCTACGGCAAGCCTCTTGATTTTAACTTGTCACACGTAGCAAAATGCTACATGTTTTCCACGAAAACACTCGAGACATCAAATATGTCACAAACTGGGGGATACTCATCAGAGTATTGGTGCAGCGGTTTCTGGCATGCGGCTTGCAATACGCACGTTATAGGAAAGTGTCATGAAGTAACGGGTGTAAACAGATCCACTTCCTTCATCATGGAAGCATTGGTTTCTAGAGGTTATACGTTACTCCATTCTTCCACCACTAAATCGTTTCCACTTCCTACGAGACCAGGGTACGTTTCAATATGACTTGTATAAATAGGCTTCACCTATTTCCACCAAAAAACAAGTTTTTGGTCGGCAACAACACAATATCCAGAAATCACCAAGAACTGATAGCTTTTCACTCTGCAAGCCAGTTCCACTTTCTGATACAAGTCATAAAACAAGCCACATCTTCAGAATTAACCATTATGGTCTCAACACTCTCTTCGCTTCCCTCCCTAAGACCAACCCTTCTCCTTCACTTTGTGACTGAAGCAAGCCTGGAACGACCATTTCTTGGTTTAGGACAGGATTGTACATATTGATCTCTCGAATCAAAAGTACTCCCGTGGAGTGCATTGTTTAGGGTTTAGATTCGTTTCTCATCCACAGACCCAAAATTACCAAAATCGTCAGAAACAGTTTTCACCCACAAACAACAGTGAAGGATACAAACTTTAAGATGTTCCAAATCAACCACTTCAATGTCGATTATAATTACCCCACTACCAGATCCAAACTATTTAACCAAAGGCATTCGAAATTGAGAAGTCCAATTTCTCAATACTTAAGAGTTAGGTTTAATCCATAAATTACCGTCATAAAAACATATAAGCAACCCCAAATAACCTTTACAAAAAAGAAACTAGGTATAAACTTGGGTTTCTTCCAACACAAATTGAAAGATCAAAACGATTAAACTGAACTGATTATAGAGTTATAATATGCTTCTTCTTCATTACGGTGTAGGATAGAGTACGACATGCACTGATCTCTGTAAAGGGAAAAAATGAAGAAGAAAGAAAAGAAGGAAGGAAGAGGAAAAAGAAAAGAAGAAGATGCGGCTAGTTTGGCTTCTAACATGTAGGTGCAAAGGTGTCTCATTTAGACCATCAATATTTAAGAGATTTTTCAAAAGAAAGCACTCGGAAACTTGGTTGGGTATCTCGTTAGGATTCAGGTATCTCGGTGTCTCGAACTTGACCAAGACATCCCGAGGCACGAGATTATAGCTACAGTATAACTTCTTTAAAATAATACTCGATAATATAATATTTTCTTTAAAATAATAAAATTTCATGGTCCCTACTCGGGCCCTTGGTGCTAAAATAATAAATTCGATAAAATCATAAAATGATACATTTCAAAAGTTTTCCTTAAGTGTTAATAGGTCCCAAATAATATATAAAATAATAATGCTACTATAAAAATAAAAAATAAATTTCATACATGTTAAATTTCTCCAAATACGATTCATTATTGATTTGATTTTCTTAAAAATTCAAATCAAGCGTTATGCACTCAAAAGATCCGGAGTCACATTGTTGTATTGCAAGAAGAAGTGTTGAAGTGGGATTGATACTTGGAGTGGTTGTATTATTATTGCAATTAGTCAATAATATGATATCTCAACAAAATTAGTCGATATTATATTTACGATCTCCAATTATTATTCAACCTCTAAGCTAGTAATTATCCTATATAATAATAATATATTATTTAACTATAAAAGTCTAGGTGTTGCTATTCAGAAGGGAGTTGGTGCTCAGCTTGTTGCTAGGCTACCAACAAAAGTCTTGTATGATTCTATTGATTGATTGTTTCCCTTTTATAAAAAAAAAAAAGGAAAAAAAAAAGACCAATATTGAAAATTAAAAAAAAAATAAATATAAAAAAATAATTTATTATATCGATAATAATATCCTTTTAAAATAATAAATTTTCTTGGTCCCAAGCCTATTATTTTATAGAAGTTATACTGTATACTGGTTTGAACCTCCTTATATTTGGTGTATATTCTTAACTAGTCCCATAAGACTATAAAAACCCCATGTAGACAGAGAAATCCTTCGCTCATTTTTTTTTTTTTTTTTTTCCTGAAAAAGGTGTTTTTTGGGTTTTTCATTCAAACATAATGGAAATCTAATTCATGAATCTAGATTCTCTGGTACATCAACCAATCAATTTTTCATACACTGCTGATGAGTTTGGCTGAACCGTAATTTTTATGGCATATAGTAATACCCACTCTTCATAATTTTCTCTCTTGATTTTGTACGCAAAAATATATGGTGTATCGTTTGTTCCAAAAAAAGAAAAGTCGCTAGATCATGTCATATCTGATTGCACTTAACAAGAAATATTTGGTGTCTGGAATAAATATTTTATCTCTCTCCACAAGATCGACATTACCAATAATAAACTGAAATTGGAGGCAACAAGTTATCTATACTGATATATACTCCCTATGTCCAATTTTATTAGTCCCTGACTGAGTCAAACTGTTAAGTAGACCGGAGGAAATATCTTGATTACCCTTATTAAATGTTAGATTATTAAACTAAAACTAATATGTGTAGCATATAAAAAAATATCGGGTAATTTATTATTTTTGGAAATGTTTAAATGAAGATAAAAACAAATATCTAAGCAATGGTAATTTTATTATTTTATTCTTATTAACAAAGGGAGCGAAGATAAATATGATATATATTAAGCAGATTTGTCTCCAATGAAGATATCATATCGGTTATATTGAAAATAATTTTATAATTATAAAAAAAAAATGAAGGGTATATTTAAGAGTTTGACTAGAAAACATGGCTGTAACAGAGGCATCCCTATATTTTAGGAAATAAAATAGAGGACATAAATAAAAAGACAAAGGAAATAATAAAAATAGAGATCCATTGTTGGTATCGAAGTTCATGGGACTAACTAACCTCGAAAACCAACTTGTAAAGTTAGAGCCGCCAAGGCTTATAAATTGTAAGACAGTAACTTCCCAAACTATGTGGGACTAATTTCAACGGTTGATAACAGTTTTTGTCGATGGGAACTATTTGGATCAAACGATATTTGGTGTTGAACTGTTGGTTCCTTTTAACTGGATTTCTTTGGTGACGGAATCCTACTTCTCACTTAAAATCCAGATGTATATTGGTAGGCTGAAAAAAGTGAATGCCTACAATGTATAACTGCAAGTGCACAGTGCCTATTGGAGTCAGGGCAAGTACAGGTCGATCCACAGGGATTTGGGGTTGTGTAGAGTTGATTTCAAGGCTTCACTAACTGATTTCTAAGGGAGAGTAACAAAAATATGGGTTGTTGGGTGTCGCTACGACTGAATGGAGTTGTGTTTGTAAACTAAGGCAACAAGTAGTCACTAGGTGTTGTAAAAAGTTGGGAAAGTTACTAGGATGATCGATTCCACCCTCTAATCCTATGCTAAGGTAATGCAAATTATCAAAGTGTTCTCATGCCTTCTCTTGAAGGCCTTAGATGGATATTTGATTAACTAACTCCCTCACTTACTCCTAGTATCAATGGTCTTCTTACGGTACCATTGATCACAAGTAAATTTAGTTCAATAGCTAACTATATTCCTAAGCAATACACACAATAAGAACAAGTTAGAATCTAATTAACTTCACATTAAATCAAAGGGTTTCATCCGCACCCTAGTGATTGAATTAAAACATCATGCAATTGCTAAACAGTAATTCAAAATTAAGTTCTGAATGAAAAACCCTAAAAATTGATTGTTTTTCTAAAAATGAAGAACAACTTGATTTTATACCTCTTACATCTTCTCTAATGCTCTAAATTGAAATTAAATGCAAACCCAGACCTGTTCCCTCTTCCAATTCGGCTCTGGTAGCCATTAATACTTTGTTGGAGAAACCCTAGCTCCAACTATCTCAAACCTAGCTTCTAGGGTATGGGAGAAGCTATGAGGGAGATGGCTTGAGCTAGAGTGGCGGAGAAGGCGGTGGGTGGTCGGGTCTTTGTGTCGGGAGAAGGAGATGGTGAAGGAGGTGAGGTGGTTCTGAACTGGTCGGGTGAAGGAGATGGTGCTCTGGTTTTGTCGGGGAAGAGAGAAAAGAGAAAGTGAAGGGAGTGTTTGGTTTGGCTGGGTCGATGGGAAGAAGGTATAGGTGCCTGAGGTGTTGGGCAGATGCATCGAGTGATGATGTGAGGGACGCAGCGACCGTTGGATGCAGATGGGCGAGATCTCACGGCTCAGGATAGGATGGACTTGGATCCGGGTTGTGGGCCGGGTCTTGGATTGCTCAAGCCCATGTCTTGTAAATGGGTTGCTACTTGTTGGGTTGCAACTGATGTGCACGCAGGCTGTGGCTTTCTGCTCCATAGACGCTCGTCTCCAATTTTCTGCTCCTTTGGCTCCTTAATTTCTCCGAGCTTTATTTACTACCTAAAAACACAAAGTTAATTAGTACAAGTATTTATTCTTTAAAACAGAGAAAAAATGAGAATTTGGGATAATATATGATTTCGAGCACAAAAGATGAGTTAAATGCCAATAAAAGATGTAGAAATATGCAATATTTGGCACTCATTAAATACCCCCAAACCTGAATTTTACTTGTCCTCAAGTGAAACAGAAATTAAAAAATCCTAACTGCACCCTTTATGCTGGTCTCTCGAATGCATTTAGCATATGCACTAAGCCTTTAAACCCTTAGGTGTCCCTAGTGGACGAGTTGTAGTCTCGTGAGGGTTTACCAGAGGTGTACCAACAAAACCTTCTCCAACTTCAGAGCGTAAAAGAGTCTCAAGCATCCAAGGAGCTATGAGGACATAGAGTTTCTGCATGCTAGTAACACGAAGTTAGAACTACCAAAGAACGCATTCTCATCCTTAAGAGTTGAGCGAGAAGTAACCATACCATATGAAAGAATTCGGGTTCGAGAGTGATCACAAGCCTCGACTTCTGCCTCACCATTAGGGTTTTATGATAATTGCACTCAAAAAGACCGCTTTTTTAGTCTCTCATGTGTGCGGGCAGGAATAAAGAGAGAAATCCTGCACACGTTGAAGGTGAGAAGGATAACCTTCCGAAATAATTTCGGAGACTCCACGAGTTGTGGACAAAAAGAATCTTTTTCGATGATCTCTAAGAAAGGAAATCAACCATTAGCAAGGATGGGAGTACTCACTTACCTTCTCACCCGATCGACAATTAACATTACTCTCTCAACATCCATAGAAACGTCTTCAATCTTCGGTCTTCAACTGTTGATGATGAACTTCTGAATTTCACAAAAACTTGACAATTTTTTTTTTTTTTTTTTTTTTTTTTTTTGACATGAGATGAAAATAACAATAAAACTCAATTTTCCACAACTTGTATTGTCTTGATTTCATAAACTTCACTAATTATCATCTTATCTTCTTTTCTTTGAATTGTTGCATGTAAACCTTGGACTATTCAACTTTTCTTCAAATATTCTGATGATGCTCCGCTTGCTGACGATGATGTGTTTCTATGGATCTGTTGATGTTGTTGAGAGAGAGAGAGAGTGATGCTAACTGCAAATCAAACTACAAGAAGGATTTTTCATCTTTAAACGTCACCCTCATGATTGACAAAATTAGCACTCAAGAGATCAAAAATAGTGGTGCGAAGTTGGGTAGCTCACCATTCCTACCCGGAATTGACGTACGGTGACACACACTCTAACAGATTTTCTAGAAAGTCAAAAAAATTGAAGGTCGGTGCCTCGCTTGATGTACAAATGGGTAGTCTCCACTATGGGTGATCACAATTCTACTACCAAATATCTATACAACACCTAATTCGCCCTCCGGCATGGTTAAATCCAACTTTAATGCTCTAATCAACTAAGAAACCCGATTGTGTTCTCCAGCACTTCCAAGTTCAGTTATTTCGGTCAGACTCTCTATGTAAACATAACTAGAAGCATGCTAGTGACTCTAAGATCTCTAAAAGTTGGAGGTTTTATGCAAGTATTTACAATGAGTTTTGAAATTTTTTTATTTTTTTTTTTATTTTTTTTATAAAAGACTAAAAACTCTATATGCAAAGCACACCCCCAAACCTAAATCAAACATTGTCCTCAATGTGTCAACAGATGATAAGACTTTCAATATTCACATACCATGAGAACTATGCTGATAAGGGAAAATGGAAGAAATTACCGGTATGTTGGCAGAGCAAGGTTAGAGCTTCATTAGTCAAGGCTAGAATCCAACATTCTCAACTGAGATCATATTGGATTAGCACAATATATACAAAAGAAGACTCAACCGATTCAAGATAGAAGATTTAACAAGACCTACTGAATTATATACAAGAAAAATTCACCATACATCAACAATCTAAAGAGTTGAGGATCAACCCAAGAGAAGATATGCAGAAACATGAACAACCTTACACAAATATAACATGAGAGTGAAAGTAAGATTGCATATGTGAACGATTTTCCCCCAAACCTAAACTTGCCAACAGATGTGTTTTTGAGCACGAAATCTTGCATTTTTAAAGGTACATCATGCACAAGGTCTAATTAAAAATGAGTGGTGTTAAGAATAGGCAGATATACACATTCCAACTGTGGCTCCTTAAAGGTGCTATACTTTGATGCAAAATAGTCCAAGAGGACTTGGGAATCACAAAGCTCTAGGCCTAGATTAGGAACTCTCAGAATAGTTGGTTTAGGTGCAAGACCCTCAGATTGTGACATAAGCAGGCAGTTGGGCATGTCTAAGTTGTTCACATGTGTGAGATCAAGAGTACCATTATCACTTACATCAATATCCCCCAAGTCATCTGCAAGTGTAACATGCTCATGTTCACAAAACATTTCGACAAGCCTCAGTCCATAATCATCATCTACAACTTCAGTTTCATGCATAGGGATATCACAAGAAACTTCACACTGTGACCTAGGCCGAGAATTAGACACATCAATTATATCTACATGCATTGAATCATCTGTATCAACAGATAATTCGGCTATCCCTAAGTCAGATGCAAGTTGAATAGCATGCTCACTTTCACAGAACAATTGTTCAAACCCCAATTCAGCATCACATGTATGTATGGATTGAATATTAGAAGAAGCATCATTCATAAGGTTCACAGTAGAGAAGCTTAATTTCTCTGAACCCAAAGGTTCCACCATATTTTCAGCATACACATGCTCTTCTAACATATCATATTCATCATCATCATCATCATCATCATCATAACAAAAATGCATTTCCCTATTCAAAATTGTAGCATTTCTAGTGCACTCATTTACCTCTTGATTAGGTTCATATTTAGTTGCATGAGTAGGAATAGAAACACTATTTTCAAAATTTACTTTATTAGGGACAACAAACATCCTATCATGAAATTCCTTCCATTCTTCATTTTGTAAATGAATCAGGTTCATTTTAAGAATCATAGTAAGTTGTTCAATGGAAGGAGAGTCTTCACTAGTGGGTATCCTTGTCTCATATGGATATTCAGTACATGGTTGTGCATGAGGTTCACTAGAGAAGGGGAATTCAGAGATGTTGCTATATGGATGATCATGCAACGCTTGTAATTCAAACCTAGCATTGTTTTGTTCGATGAGATTGATATTCTCCATTATCGACTGCATACAAGGGTTCATTGGAGGACAGCATTGTTCAACCTCCCATGGCGGTTGATGATACATGTGCGCGTAATGATTAGGGTATGTGTATTCAAGTCAGGGCCCTGAGAAGGTTCATAATACTCCCTAAAATTATTGACATCATGGTCTGTGGGGGGTTCATATTGTGAAGCATGCCCATAAGCAAGCTCTATAATTGACCTATGTGATGATTCTTCATCCCTAATGCCATCCCAAAATCCTATCATGCCAGGCAATCAATTTGGCCATAAAAAGAAACAATCATAGCATAGCACACATCAAGCATGTTATAGCACTCAAACAGCCAACGATTAAGCTCACATGAATCAAACACCAGTCCTCAGAATCAATCACACTGGATTGAGGGTTGCTGCTGTTAAGAGATGCACAGCACTGGTTGTGCACAGCACAGCTCATGCACAACACAACTTATGCACAGCACTGCACAGGTTATGCACAAGGAAAGACAGAGAGTGTGTAAGGTGCACAGGGCAGGCTGGGTTATGCTCACTCATGGTGAAGCACGTGCTGGGAGTATGTTTGTGCATGTGAGTATGATTCACAGAGTATCAACAGGTCATTAACAAATTAGATAAAACATCCCAGCACGTGCTAACAACAATTCAGTTACACAACAATTCATTCCAGTGCCATAAGATCACAAAAAAATTGCAGATATTGGTTCACAGATGCACAAATGCAACAGATGGATAGATTCACAGATGCAACAGAGATGCACATATATGCAGATATTAGCAGGAGTGTTGTGATC
This sequence comes from Papaver armeniacum, assembly GCA_023531295.1. Lineage (NCBI taxonomy): Eukaryota > Viridiplantae > Streptophyta > Magnoliopsida > Ranunculales > Papaveraceae > Papaver > Papaver armeniacum. Next base: position 12,201 of record JAJJWW010000067.1, read on the forward strand.
ACAGCAACTATTTCAGGGCCAAGCAATAATCAACAAATATGGCTATAATATCACAGGGGAATGAGCATGGATCCAAGAGTTGCAGGGTTTGAGCAATGTTTAGTCAGGCAATAGATCAGCCAACTACTCAGATACAAAGATTCAGCACTCTCACAATACACTTGGCATGGTACATAGTATCAACAGGTTTGGTTGACAGGGTATCCACAAGTTGATTGGCCCCAATTTTCATGTTGATTTATGCACCAAAAATACAAGGCAGATGGCTCAACAGGGTCAATTGATGGTTCAACCAACTAAGTCGATATCAACCAGCCCAGTTGATGTCAAACTGGGCTATCAGCTAACTTGGATAACCAAGTTACAGCTCAATCTCAACAGCTTCAGGGGCTGGAGCTAAGCACAGGATTTGTTGAAGCCAAGAGGTCACAGTGAAAAGGCAACTAGTTCAGTTGACTTCAATTTTTATAGGTTATGCTCAGGTTACACACAAGCACAGGTTTCATATTTACCACAGTCACTCAAGTGTCACAGTATAGTCAAAAATTCCAGAGAGGGAGCAATATGCGGCAAGGTAACTGGTTCAATCAGGCAATCAGGGTAATGCTTGTGAGATTTTTAATCGACTCATGGGTGATTGCTCAGCAAGGTAGCTAATTTATCATGCAAGCATGGTTCACAGATGCTCATACAGAGATGGTTTAATTCAACTTCCTCAGGAGTAAGTTTATGGGAATTCAAAAACTAGCAACAAAAATTGTCCACACAGCTTCAAGGTGACATGCTAATTCACAAGGCAGGATTGCACAAATCAGTGAGACAAGGCTCATGGAAGTGGTAACAAATTCACACATAAGCAGACAAGTGACAGGGCAATTTCAGCTAACATATCTTGCAGAGGTTATGTGAAGCACTTGCTGATCATGCAGACATGGAATGTCACACACACACACACATCAATACAGCAGGGTTATAGAATGATACCACCGATATAAATCGGGTTTAGGCACTTCCAAAAATTGTCCTGCGCCTTTTTCTTCTCCTCCTTGGGCTTGTTCAGCAGGGGATTTAGGTACCTGCTAGCTCAACAAAGCAACTTCAGTTCTCAAAATTGCACAGTTTAAAGCAAGATAAGGAGATGTTCACAATTTGATCAAGAATAGCACTGAAGACTCTACAACATGATAGATATTTTGAGCTGCTCTGCTGAGTTGTTAACCAGGGAAGACTGAGATTCACAGATGCACAGCTACAATGGAGCAGGTCTAGGATAACACAGAGTATGATTATGAACAAGAAATGCTAAAGTGCTTGTGCTAATATGTCACAGGGGAATGAAAAAGATTTTGAGTATCAGTGGGTTAACAGATCCAATACACAAGATTCAGCTAGCACAAAAAAGGGTTTAGCAATTAACACATGGATGTCACAATGCAGATAAAATGAAACAGAGGTGACGGACTAAGTCAGGCAGGCTTGAGTTCAAGCTAGGCCAGATGCTGACTGAGATAGCAGGTGCAATGCACTATGATCTTACAGCTTCCTTTACCTTTAATGGATATTCACAGATGACAAAAACATACAACTGATGCTACAAATGTAGAGTATTATGAGATGTAAGCTAGTATTATGAGAATGCTAATATGCAATTAAGATAAACTAACTGAGATATGCAAAAGATGACAGGATTTATGGTAATAAATATAAACTAACTAAGATGTAATGAACAAAATGCAATAAAAGATGCAAAAATATAAAAAGTTAAGCTAAGTTACACTAGCAATGATTAAAAGCAGAAATTCAAAGCACATATGTACAAGGGTGAACTGAAAATCAGTAAAGAAAGCAATTAGTCAACACAACAACACTACCAAATCCCCGGCAGCGGCGCCAAAAACTTGGTAGGCTGAAAAAGTGAATGCCTACAATGTATAGCGCAAGTGCATAGTGCCTATTGGAGGCAGGGCAAGTACAGGTCAATCCACTGGGATTTGGGGTTGTGTAGAGTTGATTTCAAGGCTTCACTATCTGATTTCTAAGGGAGAGTAACACAAATATGGGTTGTTGGGTGTCGCTACGACTGAATGGAGTTGTGTTTGTAAACTAAGGCAACAAGTAGTCACTAGGTGTTGTAAACAGTTGGGAAAGTTACTAGGATGATCGATTCCACCCTCTAATCCTATGCTAAGGTAATGCAAATTATCAAAGTGTTCTCATGCCTTCTCTTGAAGGCCTTAGATGAATATTTGATTAACTAACTCCCCTCACTTATTCCTAGTATCAATGGTCTTCTTACAATACCATTGATCACAAGTAAATTTAGTTCAATAGCTAAATATATTCCTAAGCAATACACACAATAAGAACAAGTTCAGAATCTAATTAACTTCACATTAAATCAAAGGGTTTCATCTACACCCTAGTGATTGAATTAAAACATCATGAAATTGCTAAACAGAATTCAAAATTAAGTTACAGAATGAAAAACCCTAAAAATTGACTGTTTTTCTAAAAATGAAGAACAACTTGATTTTATACCTCTTACATCTTCTCTAATGCTCTAAATTGAAATTAAATGCAAACCCAGACTTGTTCCCTCTTCCAATTCGGCTCTGGTAGCCATTAATGCTTTGTTGGAGAAACCCTAGCTCCAACTATCTCAAACCTAGCTTCTAGGGTATGGGAGAAGCTATGAGGGAGATGGCTTGAGCTAGAGTGGCGGAGAAGGCGGCTGTGGCTGCTGCTGTGTCGGGAGAAGGAGATGGTGAAGGAGGTGAGGTGGTTCTGCAACTGGTCGGGTGAAGGAGATGGTGCTCTGGTTTTGTCGGGGAAGAGAGAAAAGAGAAAGTGAAGGGAGTGTTTGGTTTGGCTAGGTCGATGGGAAGAAGGTATAGGTGGTTGTGGTGTTAGGCAGATGCATCGAGTGATGATGTGAGGGACGCACCGACCGTTGGATGCAGATGGGCGAGATCTCACGGCTCAGGATAGGACGGACTTGGATCCGGGTTGTGGGTCGGGTCTTGGATTGCTCAAGCCCATGTCTTGTAAATGGGTTGCTACTTGTTGGGTTGCAACTGATGCGCACGCGGGCTGTGGCTTTCTGCTCCATAGACGCTCGTCTCCAGTTTTCCGCTCCTTTGGCTCCTTAATTTCTCCGAGCTTTATTTACTACCTAAAAACACAAAGTTAATTAGTACAAGTATTTATTCTTGAAAACAGAGAAAATACAGAATTTGGGATAATATCTGATTTCTGAGCACAAAAGATGAGTTAAATGCCAATAAAAAGATGTAGAAATATGCAATATTTGGCACTCATCATATATTGGAAAGAAAAGAATTGTTGAAGCAATGTATTTTCCATCTTTTGATTGGTATATCTATTTTCCATCACAATTATGAATCAGAAAACCATAATATCATTTGTATCAGTTTTTTTTACGGATGTTCGTATTTTAGTCATCATACGAAAAATGTTCACATATGCGATTACGATGTGGTCGGGCCACATACTTTATACCGACACATTTTATAAAGTCTTCCCAAACAGTCTTAAAATGTATAACATTTAACGGGATCTGGAAAGGGAAGCTTTTAAAGTTA
>JAJJWW010000068.1:0-38764 GCA_023531295.1 Papaver armeniacum
GTATCGTCTCGTGTTTTCTACTGGTGTTGATGGTGGATTTTCGTTTAAGGTTAAATTTGTAAAAACCGAAAAAATTATGCGCAGACATCTTGTAAAAGATAAAGCCATTAATAAGTGTTGGATACTCCCTCACTTAATTCACCAAGAATGGAGCATGTGGCAACAATCCCATTCTGTGAATACATGAAATTCCTCCAGGTTGGAGCATGTGGCAACAATCCCATCCTGTGAATTTCATATCAGCCTTGTATTTCGAGTACTCATTATCAGTGTGGCATGACGACTGAGTGTTATTCTTACAGAGTAACACGAACCTCCAAGCACTATAATGAAACCATGTACGAAATACCCGTACAGGCTGACTCTCGGTTATACTAGCCCGATTGAGCCCATCTCGGTGTGTTATACTAGCCCGATTGAGCATCCGGACTGACCGTATCAGTCCGGATATGATCGCAGTCATCCAACTCCATAAGCATGATTGGATGACCCAGATCAATTCCATTACCCCCAAGCAGGTATGGGATACCCACTGCCGACCCCGCATGGTCGGCCATTGGCCTAGCTTGCCAAAAAACGTTCATACCAAGCATTATGGACGGAAAACCCTAAATTAGGGTTTGCGGCATATTACATGTGTCGCAAAGCAGTCTCAACCATCCATCTTCGCAGGTATAGATGGAGGGTGTAGGTGTAGATGTAGACTCAAAGGGCCCGAGCATGTCAACACGATCATAGTGGCCCGCCTACGTACTTGACCAATCGGTCAGGACCAACCATGGTTGGTCGTCCCAATTCGTACGCCCAAAGGGAGCATGGTCACACGGCTATGAAAGCCAAAATTAGGGTTTCAAGCCATCACGAGCGTCCATCTTCTCCGGCACGAATGGAGGGTCACAGATTAGATTAAGCAAGTCCGGTCATACCAGCATGACCACCGTGGGCCCGTCTATCCCCTCACTTGATCGGCCAAGGCATATCATGCCTGGCCATCCCAAAACGCACGTCCAAACTTGCGTGGTCACACCTCCCAAACCGTAAACTAATCTCGACCGCTCAACTTCGCCGGATGATTTGAGTGGTTCAGATCACGTTTTCATGGGATAATCAGGTGTAGGCGTGAACACTAGCCTACCGTCTTCACGTCAAACCAATCGGCCAAGACCGACCAAGTTAGGTCGTCTTGGAACACGCGCCGGGAAAAGAGCATGGTGCGCGGCTTTTGCAAAGCATCAAATTCCTATTGCAAAATCGATCTCAACCACTCCTCTTTGCCAGTCAAATTGAGTGGCCTAGATCGCACCTTCATGGGATAGTGAGATATGGACGTGTACACCGGCATGCTATCTACACGCACGCCCGGTCGGTCCTCTCCGAAATCCTTCCCATGCTTGGTTTCGACCAAGTCTGAAGAGTGATACTGCGCACCTCTTCAAAACCCTAATTTCATTAACGGTCGCAGATGAGTGTCTCAAAGATCATCTCATCCGTCCAACTTCACCAGACTGGTTATACAACCACAGTCGGGAGTTAATTGGTCGGTGAGGCGTCATTACCCATCACTTTACCACACCATGATGCAGTACCTGCATAAAATACACACGATACTTCACAAGTATCGACTTCTTGAGTAACGCAGTTATTCAATTCAGCATTACATGCAATATTTCGTGGATCCACGATCCACACATTCCAGACATCAATCATGTCACAAAGCGGGGGGATACATGCGGGGTATTGGTCCGGCGGTTTACGGCGTGCGGCGTGCAACGCGCCATCACAAGAACGTGTTATGAAGTCATGGACGGTTGGAGATGAACAGGAGAAGTGGGCAAGGCTGGTCGTGTATCACCAACGCACAACTCCACTACTCCATCACTCCACTTCCTCCACTTCCCACGAGAGACGTGAATAAGACTCAATGACTTGTATAAATAGGTTCTCCGCCCTATTTCCAAAAAACAAAGAAAAACAACAAGAAAACACCCAGAGCCTGCTTACACCAATCGTAAGCTTGTTCACTTTCCTGTTGCAAGTCATAAGCAAGTCTACACCTTCACAATCTCAACACCTTCTTCGCTTCCCTCCCTACGATCAACCCCATCTCCTTCACTTTGTGACCGAAACAAGTCTGGAACGGCCATTTCTTGGTTTAGGTCGGACTTGCACAGATTGATCTCCGAATCTACAAGCACTCACCGCGCAGTGCATTTGTTTAGGGTTTAGATTCATTCCTCATCCACACCCCAAATTACCAAATTCTACAGGAGTAGTTTTCACCCATAAACAATTGGCGACCACAGTGGGAGATTAATCTCTCGGTTGTGAAGTCAATTTCTTCAATAACATTCATTCAATTTCGAGATGGTTGGTCTTAGGACCGCTTCCACAGTCTCAAATCCTGATGGTTCCTCCAACGGAGATACCCCTCCTCCTAACAGCGTATCCGACGCCATGATCAGGAGATTTCCAACATTAATCGAACTAGCACGGGTACAAGAGACTCACACGAAGAACATGGAGCTAATCAAAGAAGCGGTAAACGGCATACTTGATCTCCTCATCAAGATGACGTTAAAGATGAGCACTCCGGAGATTTCTACACTGGGGACTAATTCCCCTCAGATCAACAGCTTTACTACGAACCAGAGACCGGTGGATCAGGAAGCGGCATCTCTAGTGGAAAGCTTGTGTGAACTCTTGCACCTATCGAGGAATCAACGGACAGAGACGTTCGCTGTAATTAATAAAATAGCTCTGGATGTACACCTGACTCATTCTCGTCCAGAAGTCCTAGCTACATCAGAAATATCTGTAAACAATGTTACATTTACGAGAAGACGACATGATGGCAGAGGAGGGTCACAAATAGGGCCCTACATGTTACCGCACACATCAAGGGTTCGGAGTTTAGAAGAGCCCTCATCGACACAGAAGCGTCTTCGAATGTGATTACACTCAAGACTCTCAGGACAGCCAAGGTTAGTCCATGCAAGATCGTACGGCAGCCCACCACAATGACAGACTTCTAAGGAAATCAGACCAGCACATACGGGTACGTCAATTTAAATTTGTCAGTAGGACCTGTTCAGTCGAAGGTGAAATTTGAAGTCATAGAAAAGGAACCGGACTACCATATGATATTAGGGAGACCATGGATTCACGACAATAAGGTCATCCCTTCAACATATCACTAGTGCCTGAAGACCATGCTAAATGAGGAAGTCATCCGTATTCCTGCATCATTATCTCCGTATGCACCGATATGCGGAGTGGAACTATTTGAGCCGAAAGAAACTCTGCAGAGAAGGGCAAACAAAGTCCTGTGCACCCCACTACCCACGTGGGCTTCAATCCAGAAAGAAGACCGACTTGCACCACTGGAGGCTAAACACCACGACGCACATCTTCTGGCGAGGCGTCCATCTCTATCCGGTGAAACCTCAACCCTTGCTCACACCAAAAGGGAACGCACTTTCGAGGCAAAGCGTGATCAGAAGGGGAGAACAATATACCGGCGCCGCTGTTAGCAATTAGCAGGGGAGACTGGAACCCAGGCTCTCCGCCCAATTGAATGTTGCAAGAATGACGAAATACAAGATGAGGTATTGGATGCCCCGCAACAGCTACAAGATGGAACCAATTCCACCACTGACGAGTGGTAGGCTCTTAAAGATGTTTTCCTACGTGTATAACTGCAAGTGCACAGCGCCTGTTGGAGGCGTGGCAAGTACAGGTCGATCCACAGGGAAATGGAGTGTGCGTAAGTGATCTAAAGCATTGCTAGACTGAATTCAAGGAAAGTGTAACACAGTTGTAAGTTGGTTTTGTATCGATGCGACTGAGTTGTTGTTGTGACTCTAAACTAAGGCAACAAATGAGATTGTGAACAGAATTGAAGAGCACTAGGGCAGTGAATCCACCACCTGATCCTATGCTAAGGAAATTCCTAGTCAAATTATATTCTTGATTAATTCCAGGGAAGAATACCATGGAGAATGTATTGGCTACTCTCACTAATTCCTCCCTAGTATTAAGTGTCTTCTTACAATACACCTAATCACAGAGTAATTCACTCAAGCAGCTGATTCACTCTACACTGGAAGATATATTAACTACTATCACTAACTCCCCCCTAGTATTAGGTGTCTTCTTACAGTACACCTAATCACAGGTTAATTCATTCAAGCAGTTAATTCAATCTTCCTAAACCATTGAAGCACAACAAGAATAGTAAAAATATAGAAACTGACTTAGCATGCAATCAAGGGTTTCATCTCAACCCCAGTTATTGAATTAAAACATGATTAAAACAAGTAAAACACAGATTAAACTAAAGTTGGTGCTCTGGCTAATCCAGGCATAACATTCACATACACTGCTCATCCCTATTTATACAAAAATCTCTTACAAGAGTTTCAATTCAACAAAACCAAGAGAGACCCACTCACCAAAACATCTGAATCGAGTGTTTCCCTCTGCTAATTCGGCTATGCAAGTCTTTGTTCCCTCCTGTTGACAAAACCCTAATTCTATCTATCTCAAACCTAGCTTCTAGGGTTATAAGAGAAGCTAAGAAAGAGATAGGTAAAACTAGGAGGCGGAGATGGTGGCGCCATTCTTTGTGGTTGTCGGGAGAAGCGGTGATGGTGGTGATGGCTGCTCTGCCATGGTATGGTCGGGGAAGAGAAAATGGGTTTCTCTGGTTTTTGTCGGGGAGAAAGAAAAGAGAAATGGATCTGGGGAGTGTTTGGTTTGGGTGAAGGGATATAGGTGACTTCGATGTGAAGCAGGAGCAGCGAGAGTTGATGTGCCTGAAGGACCGAGCGTTGGATGCGGCTGGGTGAGATCTTTACGGCTCAGAATGAATCGGGTGTGGACTCGAGTTATGGGCCGGGTCTTGGACTGCCAAGCCTATGTCTTGTAGATGGATTGCTTCTTGTTGGGCTGCAACTGATGCGCGCGCGGGCTTTGGCTTTCTGCTCCATAGACGCTCGTCTCCAATTTTCTGCTCTTTTTGGCTCCTTAATTTCTCCGAGCTTTATTCACTACCTAAAAACACAAAATTAATTAGTACAAATATTTATTCTTGAAAACAAAGAAAACACAGAATCTGGGATAATATCTGAATTCAGAGCACAAAAGATGAGTTAAATGCCAATAAAAAGGTGTAGAAATATGCAATATTTGGCACTCATCAAATACCCCCAAACCTGAATTTTACTTGTCCTCAAGTGAAACAGAAATTAAGAAATCCTAACTATACCACTGTCGCTGGTCTCTCGAATGCATTTAGCGTATGCACTAAGCCTTTAAACCCCTAGGTGTCCCTAGTGGACGAGTTGTAGTCTCGTGAGGGTTTACCAGAGGTGTGCCCACAAAACCTTCTCCAACTTCAGAGTGTAAAAGAGTCTCAAGCATCCAAGGAGCTATGAGGACATAGAGTTTCGCATGCTAGTAACACGAAGTTAGAACTACCAAAGAACGCATTCTCATCCTTAAGTCGAGCGAGAAATAACCACACCATATGAAAGAATTCGGATTCGATTGTGATCATAAGCCTCGACTTCTGCCTCACCATTAGGGTTTTATGATAATTGCACTCAAAAAGATCGCTTTTTTAGTCTCTCATGTGTGCAGGCAGGAATAAAGAGAGAAATCCTGCACACGTTGAAGGTAAGAAGGATAACCTTTCGAAATAATTTACGGAGACTCACAAGTGTGGACAAAAAGAATCTTTTCTGATGATCTCTAAGAAAGGAAATCAACCATTAGCAAGGATGGGAGTACTCACTTACCTTCTCACCCGATCGGCAATTAACATTACTCTCTCTCAGCATTCATAGAAACGTCTTCAATCTTTGGTCTTTGGTCTTCGGTCTTCAACTGTTGATGATGAACTTCCGAACTTCACAAAAACTTGACAATTTTTTTTTTTTTTTTTTTAACATAACACATGAAATAACATTAAAACAATAAAACTTGTATTGTCTTGATTTCATAAACTTCACTAATTCTCATCCTATTTTCTTTTATTTTCTTTGTTGCACGTAAACCTTGGACTATTTCAACTTTTCTTCAAATATTTTGATGATGCTCCGCTTGCGACGACGATGCGTTTCTAGAATCTGTTGATGTTGTTGAGAGGAGAGAGAGTGATGCTAACGCAAATCGATATTTAGAAGGAGTTTTCATCTTTAAACGTCACCCTCATGATTGACAAAATTAGCACTCAAGAGATCAAAAAATAGTCTTTGAAAGTGGTGCGAAGTTGGGTAGCTCACCATTCCTACCCGGAATTGACGTACGGTGACACACACTCTAATGACTTTTCTAGAAAGTCACAAAAGCGAAGGTCGGTGCCTCGCTTGATGTAAAATGGGTAGTCTCCACTATGGGTGATCACAATTCTACTACCGAATATCTATACAGCACCTAATTCGCCCTCCGGTATGGTTAAATCCAACTTTAAAGCTCTAATCAACTAAGAAACCCGATTGTGTTCTCCAGTACTTCCAAGTTCTGTTATTTTGGTCAGACTCTCTATGTAAACATAGCTAGAAGCATGCTAGTGACTCTAAGATCTCTAAAAGTTGGAGGTTTATGTACATATTTACAAAGAGTTTTTTTTTTTTTTTTTTTTTTTTTTTTTTTTTTTTTTGAAATAAAAAACTCTATATGCAAATGCACCCCCAAACCTAAATCAAACATTGTCCTCAATGTGTCAACGAGATGATAAAATTTTAAACAGTCACATACCAAGAGAACTATCTTTGATAAGAGAAAAGGGAAGAGATTCAGGTATGTCGGCGGGAGCAAGGTTAGAGCTTCATTAGTCAAGGCTAGAATCCAACATTCTCAGCGGAGATCATATCGGATTAGCACAATAAAAAGAAGACTCAACCGAATCAAGATTGAAAATTTAACAAGTCCTACTGGATTATATACAATGAAAATTCACCATACACCAACAATCTAAAGAGTTGAGGATCAACCCAAAAGAAGATATGCAGAGACATCAATGACCTTACACAAATATAACATGAGAGTGCAAGTAAGACCGCATATGTGAATAAGTTACCCCCAAACCTAAACTTGTCAGGAGATGTGTTTTTGAGCACAAAATCTTGCAATTTTAAAGGTACATCATGCACAAGGTCTAATTCAAAATGAGTTTTGCTAAGAACATGCAGACATACACATTCCAACTGTGGTTCCCTAAAGGTGTTATACTTTGATGCAAAATAGTCCAAGAGGACTTGGGAAGCACAAAGCTCTAGGCCTAGATTAGGAACTCTCAGAATAGTTGGTTTAAACATTTTGTGACAAACCACATCCAGGTTTGGTGAAGGAGTTTCAATCTGTGACTTAGGAGAGGAAGTAGGTATATCTAAGTTGTTTTCATGTATAAGATCATTTGCACCATTACACACTTTCCTAAAGTCAGACAAAGGTAAATCATGCTTACTTGCATAGAACAATTCATCAATCTCCATGTCATAATCATCATTATCCAAAAGCTTTGTGTCATGCATAAGATAACCAGGAGAAACATCATGCTGTAACCTAGGCATGGAATCAGACACATCAATTTCATGCATTGAATTATTTGTGTCAAAAATTTCATCATTCTCTAAGTCACAAACAGGTGGTATAGCATGCTCATTTTCACAGAACACTTGTTCAAACCCCAAATCAGCATCACATATATGAATATTAGAAGAAGCATCATTCATAGGGTTCACAGAAGAGACGCTTAACGTCGTTGAACCTAAAGATTCCACTACATTTTCAAAATACACATGCTCTTCTAACATATCATATTCATCATCATCGTCATCATAACAAAATTGCATTTCCCTATTCAAAATTGTAGCATTTCTAGTGTACTCATCTTTCTCTAGATTAGGTTCATATTTAGTGTCAATTGCATGAGTAGGAATAGAAACACTATTTTCAAAATCTACTTTATTAGGGACAACAAGCATCCTATCATGAGATTCCTTCCATTCTTCACTTTATAATTGAATTAGGTTCATTTTTAATATCATGTTGAGATGTTCAATGGAAGGAGAGTCTTCACTAGTGGGTATGCATGCTTCACATGGATATTCAGTACATGGTTGTGCACAATGTTCACTAGCAAAGGGAAACTCAGACATGTTGCTATATGGATGATCATGCAGTGCTTTCCATTCAAGTATAGCATTGTTTTGCTCAATGAGTTTGATATCCTCCATTATCGACTGCATACATGGGTTCATTGGAGGATAGCATTGTTCAACCTCCCATGGTGGTTGATGATACATGTGCGCATAATGATTAGGGTGTGTGTATTCAAGGTCAGGGCCTTGAGAAGGTTCATAGTATTCCCTAAAATCACTATGGTCTGTGGGGGATTCATATTGTGGAGCATGCCCGTAAGCAAGCTCTCTGATGGATTTGTTTTCATCCCCAGTTGCAGACCAAAATCCTGACATGATCTAGCAACTCAATTTGAACTCAAAAAGAAGCAGTCATAGCCAAGCACACATCAAGCAGGTATAACCAATGATGTCTCAAAACAGGGAAGCAAAGCCCACAGGGCCGACACACCAATTCTTAGAATTCAGCACACAGAATTGCTGGGTGTTGCTGTAAATGCGCAGCCCAAGTTATGCAAAGCCCAGTTGTTGTACGGCCCAGTTATGTGAGCTTCAGTTTGTGCAGAGCCCAGGTCGTGTGCAAATGCACAGCCCAGTGGAACTGGGTTCCAGCCCAGTTTGGCAGGTCTAAATGGCAGAGCTTTAAGTGCAGCTCAGCTTATGCACTGAACAACACAGCACTGGTTATGTGGATTTCACACAGATTAAGCACAAAATGACACCTAATTCAAGCACACAGGAGATTTGATTATTGTTGTTGGAGAGTGCACAGGGTAATGAGCATGGATCAAGAGTTGCAGGGTTTGTGTGTGACATACACAAGTGAGCAGCTAATGCAAAAGCAGTTACTCGACACTCTACCAAGTGCCACAGGATCACACACACAACCTACAGATGCTGGTTCACAGATACATATATGGCAATGGATGCAATAAATAGAGAGTTAGGGTTTGCATTAAGCACTACCACAGGGCACTTGTTATGAAGCAAGGTAGCAGCATGGTTGATTGCCAGGGTATCAACAGGTCTAGCTGATGTCAACCAACTCAGTTGATATCTAGTGCCTATGACTGGGTATGCAACACAGGTGGTTATGCAAGCATGTGAAGAGGTTCAACAGGTTTATCAGCAAAGCAGGAGACTAATCCTTCATGTGAGCATGGCATACCATTCACAGCATCCAAGGTTCACAGGGTCAGCAGATGCAACAGTTGAACAATTTTCAAAGATTGTTGACAAAGACAAAGAGGGTCAACTGGGTTGGTTGATGTCTAATTTTCACAGGTTATGCTCAGGGCTGATGGAGTCAACAGGGTCAATTGACATGTTTATGTAACAAATGACTATGCTTGCAAGTTTGTAAGTTTACACAAATGACTATGCTTTATCATCCAACAGAGAGTTACACAAGGCTGTCAGGCTGGGTAGAGCATGCACGGGGTCTGGAAACAACTTGGCTCAACAGCTACAGGGGCTGGAGCCAAGGATTTATAGTGAAAAGATAACTAGATGTGCAGCCAAAATTCAATGCACGGATCACTCAAAAGCATGTTAAAGTACAGTTTCAACTCTCTCAGTTGATGTCAACTCTCTCAGTTGATATCAACTAGGGTTTGCAGCTAGCCTGGCTATCCAAGTTCAACCTCATAGCTACAGGGGATCGAGGTCAATATCTCACAGGGAAAAAGTAGCTAGTTCAGCCAATGGTTCAATGCATAGATTATACAACAGCACACCGTTCAGCTTTCCAATGGGATTTCAAGCAACTATGCAATGTGCAACTCAGGGGAAAAAGGAATTAAATGTTGCTCAGATATGGTTCAACAGGGTCACACAAGGCACATGGCAGATGAAGTGAGCTGTCTCAGTTGGCATCACTAGGGCTAAAAGCCAATTTGGTTAGCCAGGTTGCAGCTCAAACTCAACAACTACATGGGATGGAGCTGAGCACAGGGCAGATGGAAGCTAAGGTCACAGAACACACAAGAACAAATTTCAGGTTTTCAAAAAAAAAAAAAAAAAAAAAATTTGCTCAAGTGTCACTGAGATATGCAAGCAATTAGTTCACAGACAATTAGAGATGGTTACCTAGCAGGGTGGATACTCTGTCATGCAAGGCAATACAGGTGGTCATACTGTGATCCTCAGGCAAATTTCAGCAATGCACAGATGATACAAAGCTCATAGATGTGATGACAGATTCATGCATATGCCCATACATTCAGCACAAAGTCACAGCATTCTCAACTATCAAGGAACCACTCACATGAATAGTATAAATTGCAGGGGCTGCTCAGTGTTTTGTGAACTCAAGTTCTGCGCCTTTTCCTTCTCTTCCTTGGGCTTGCTCAGCAGCTCACAGGTACCTGCTAGCTCAAGAGAGAATTTTAGTTCACAGAAATGTGCAGGTTACACTAAGTTACACTACAAAACAATAGATGCAAATGACATGCTTGAAATTATAACTAACTAATATGCAGATTATGTAAGGTAACTAAGAATCAAAAGTGAAATTTACATATGAGGCAGTGAGTTTCAAACTACATCTACTATGCAATAAGACAAGCTACAACAGCTACAATAGCAGGAAAACAAGAGAGAATCTAACACATATATACAGGGCTAAAATGGAAATCAGTAAAGAGAGTGAGCTATCAACACAGCACACTACCAAATCCCCGGCAGCGGCGCCAAAAACTTGGTAGGCTCTTAAAGATGTTTTCCGACGTGTATAACTGCAAGTGCACAGCGCCTGTTGGAGGCGTGGCAAGTACAGGTCGATCCACAGGGAAATGGAGTGTGCGTAAGTGATCTAAAGCTTTGCTAGACTGAATTCAAGGAAAGTGTAACACAGTTGTAAGTTGGTTTTGTGTCGATGCGACTGAGTTGTTGTTGTGACTCTAAACTAAGGCAACAAATGAGATTGTGAACAGAATTGAAGAGCACTAGGGCAGTGAATCCACCACCTGATCCTATGCTAAGGAAATTCCTAGTAAAATTATATTCTTGATTCATTCCAGGGAAGAATACCATGGAGAATGTATTGGCTACTCTCACTAATTCCTCCCTAGTATTAAGTGTCTTCTTACAGTACACCTAATCACAGAGTAATTCACTCAAGCAGCTGATTCACTCTACACTGGAAGATATATTAACTACTATCACTAACTCCCCCTAGTATTAGGTGTCTTCTTACAGTACACCTAATCACAGGTTAATTCATTCAAGCAGTTAATTCAATCTTCCTAAACCATTGAAGCACAACAAGAATAATAAAAATATAGAAACTGACTTAGCATGCAATCAAGGGTTTCATCTCAACCCAAGTTATTGAATTAAAACATGATTAAAACAAGTAAAACACAGATTAAACTAAAGTTGGTGCTCTGGCTAATCCAGGCATAACATTCACATACACTGCTCATCCCTATTTATACAAAAATCTCTCACAAGAGTTTCAATTCAACAAAACCAAGAGAGACCCACTCACCAAAACATCTGAATCGAGTGTTTCCCTCTGCTAATTCGGCTATGCAAGTCTTTGTTCCCTCCTGTTGACAAAACCCTAATTCTATCTATCTCAAACCTAGCTTCTAGGGTTATAAGAGAAGCTAAGAAAGAGATAGGTAAAACTAGGAGGCGGAGATGGTGGCGCTGTTGCTGTGGTTGTCGGGAGAAGAAACTGGTGATGGTGGTGATGGCTCTGCTCTGCCATGGTATGGTCGGGGGAAGAGAAAATGGGTTTCTCTGGTTTTTGTCGGGGAGAAAGAAAAGAGAAATGGAGCTGGGGAGTGTTTGGTTTGGGTGAAGGGATATAGGTGACTTCGATGTGAAGCAGGAGCAGCGAGAGTTGATGTGCATGAAGGACCGAGCGTTGGATGCGGGTGGGTGAGATCTTTACGGCTCAGAATGAATCGGGTGTGGACTCGAGTTATGGGCCGGGTCTTGGACCGCCAAGCCTATGTCTTGTAGATGGATTGCTTCTTGTTGGGTTGCAACTGATGCGCGCGCGGGCTTTGGCTTTCTGCTCCATAGACGCTCGTCTCCAATTTTTTGCTCTTTTTGGCTCCTTAATTTCTCCGAGCTTTATTCACTACCTAAAAACACAAAATTAATTAGTACAAATATTTATTCTTGAAAACAAAGAAAACACAGAATCTGGGATAATATCTGAATTCTGAGCACAAAAGATGAGTTAAATGCCAATAAAAAGGTGTAGAAATATGCAATATTTGGCACTCATCAACGAGCTCGAGACTGTCAACATAGGGAATGAAGAATCTCCCAAACTTGTCTCTATCAGTTCGACTCTGTCTGCGGACGAACGTGTAAATCTTGTTCACCTACTCAAAGAGTACCAAGATGTGTTTGCCTGGACATACGAGGAAATGTCTGGTCTAGATGACAAATTGGTCACTCATCACCTACATGTCATACCTGGATCTAAGCCAATCAAGCAATCCCCAAGGCAATTCCGACATGAAGTAGAAGAACAAATCAAGAACGAAATTCATAAGCTACTAGCTGCTGGTTTCATCAGACCTATTCATCATCCGACCTGGTTAGCTAATGTGGTCCCGGTAAAGAAGAAGAACGGACAGATCCGGTGCTGCGTGGATTTCAGAGACTTGAACAAGTGCTGCCCCAAGGACGACTTTCCTCTACCTAACATCGACATGTTAGTAGACGCCACCAGCGGACACGGCATGTTCTCCTTCATGGATGGTTATAGCGGATACAATCAGATAAGGACGTATGAGCACGATGCGAGTAAGACAGCTTTCCGAACCCCTCTTGGCAATTTTTACTATACTGTTATGCCATTTAGTTTAAAGAATGCCGGCGCAACGTACCAACGTGCTATGACGGCAATCTTCCACGACATGATGCATAAACAAGTAGAAGACTATGTAGATGATATCGTAGTCAAGTCAAAGGCTCGAGCAGATCACACCAACGTCTTACAGCAAGTATTTGAGAGGTGTCGGGAATACAAGTTGAAGATGAACCCTCTGAAATGCGCTTTCGGTGTCTCCTCAGGTAAATTTCTAGGATTCCAAGTGACTGCAGAAGGAATAAAAGTAGACCCGTCCAAGACTCAGGCTATCCTCACAATGCCGCCTCCCCGAACTGTAAAGGAGCTCCAGAGTTTCATGGGCAAGGTAAATTACATTCGACGTTTTATACCTGGTTTAGCCCAACTTACCACCTCGTTCACCCCCTTATTGAAGAAAGGAGCCAGCTTCGTTTGGACCGCAACCCAGCAAGAAGCTTTTCGAAAGATCCAACGAATACTATCATCTCCAGCCATCATGAAGTCTCCTATACAAGGGAAGCCGCTGTGTCTCTACACTGCCTTCAGTGACACTGCAGTGGGGGCTCTACTTGCTCAGGAAGATGACGAGGGAATCGAACGTCCCATATACTATTTCAGCCGAATATTGAAGGACGCTGAACTCAGGTACCCCAGAGCGGAAAAGGCATGTTTAGCCTTGATCCATTCCATTCAGAAGTTTAGGCATTACCTACTGTCTAATAGGGTGATACTCGTGTCTAAATCCGATCCTGCAAAATTTTTACTTTCAAAGCCGGTCCTGACTGGGAGGACAGGCAAATGGCTTCTCCAAATGTCAGAGCTGGACATAACGTGTGCGTCACCTAGAGCTATCAAGGGTCAAGCAGTTGCAGACTTACTGGCAGCATTTCCTGGAGAAGGCACTACGGAACTACATGAAGACCTCCCTGGAGAATTTCCAGACGTCTCTGTTTTGGAGGAAAAAGTGTGGCTCCTGTATTTTGATGGCTCTGCTACCCCTAGCAGTAATACTGGAGGAGCGGGCGTGGTGTTAGTAACTCCAATCGGAGAAGTATTTTCACATTCCTTCAAGTTAGACTTCGAATGCACCAACAACTCAGCAGAATATGAAGCTTTCCTCATTGGGCTTTCAATAGCTAAACAAGCAGGAGTCACGCGTCTGGAGATAAGAGGTGAATCCAAACTACTGGTAAATCAGATGAATGGAGTGTACGCATTGAAGGAAGTGACACTAGCCCCATACCGGTCAGAAGCACAGAAGTTACTAAACTATTTTGCCGACGCAACCATAATCCATATTGGTCGCAGCCACAACAAACATGTTGATTGTCTGGCAACATTGGCTTCTAAACTGAAATTCGAAGAAGTGGAAGAAACCCTGACAGTGAAGAGGAGAACCGTAGAGTCGACATGGCTGTCGCAATACGAAGACACCAGGACTGGTGATTGGCGAACTCCGATCATTCAGGAGCTCAACAACCCACTCTCCCAAGGAAAGGTCGGTCTCAAAACCCTGCAGAACTTCTTCATGCTTCATGGTATGTTGTACTATCGAAACCCGGATGGTTCTCTGTCAATATGTCTTGGAGATGACGAATCACAGTTGCAGCTAAACCGTGTTCACAATGAAATTTGTGGGCAATAATTAGTGGTAACGCTTAATGTAAAAGGATTTTCGCGGCCTTTTACCGACGACTCTAGCGTCAGGCTATTCGGCCGGAGATGGAGACTCAATCCAGCCTACTTCAGAAGTACTGCTCAAATTTCCAAGCACCGCCACACCAATCAGAAGTTTTTAGTGTGAACCACACTGGGGACTGGAGAGAGCCATACATCAACTATCTTCGTGATGGAGCAACTTCTGCCGATCAAAAGGATGCCATCAAGATAAAGCAAAAGGCCAAGCGGTTCGTATACCACGAAGGGATCCTGTACCGTAAGAGTTTCGGAGGTAACCTATTAAGATGCCTGGCTGGGTTAGAAATTCCAATCATTTTGAAGGAAACACACGAAGGGGAACATCAAGGGAAGAGGAAACTGTTCCTCCAGATACACGAGAAATATTACTGGCCGACCATGGAGGATGACGCGGCCCTCTGTTGTTCAAAGCTGTCACAATTGTCAAATTCATGGAGACCTTGTTCACGCACCTTCCACCCCTTGCACTCGAGCAAGCGATGTGGCCATTCTACACTGGGGACTAGACATCATCGGGAAAATCAACCCACCCTCATCGAAGCAGCACGAGTACATCATAACTGCGACGGAATACTTCACCAAATGGGTAGAAGCCATCCCACTGCGAGGAACTGATGAGTGCCAAATATTGCATATTTATACATCTATTTATTGGCATTTAACTCATCTTTTGTGTTCATAAATCAGATATTATCCCATATTCTGTGTTTTCCTTGTTTTCAAGAATAAATATTTGTATTAATTAATTTTGTGTTTTTAGGTAATAAATAAAGCTCGGAGAATCAGAGGAGCCAAAGGAGCAAAGAATTGGAGTCAAGCGTCTATGGAGCAGAAAGCCAAAGCTCATACGCGCGCGGCTTGCAACCCAACAATTAGCAACTCATCTACAAGACATGGGCTCGAGCTATCCATCCCCGACCCACGACCCTGATCCAAGCCCATCATTTCTGAGCCGTTGAGATCTCCCTCAGCTACATCCAACGGTCGCTCCTTCATGCACATCACACTTTGCTGATCCCGCTCAATACCAGATCACTCCGAGTCTCCCTGAGCCGTTCAGATCGTACCCGCTTCATCCAACGCTCGTTGAGGCCTCTTCATCAAATCCTGATGCACCCGCCTCACACTGAAGACACCTATATCCACCTCCCATCGACCAAAACCCAAACCCTATTCTCAGTTTTCTTTTCTCTGTCTTCACCTTCTCCCGACAGAGAAAACCATCTCCTCCACCTCCTTCACCCGTACCCCATTGCGAGCCATTTCTATCCCCACGCCACGCCCACCTTCGCCATCACTACCACCTTATCTCCTGTCAAACCCATCATCCCACCTACTCCTCCTCTCTAGGTCTAGATATCTCTTTCTTAGTTTCTACCATAACCCTAGAAACTAAATCAGAGATAACTAGAGCTAGGTTTTACCAACAAGCGACGCATGGACGATTTGACAAGAGAATAGCGCGAATCAGAGAGTATGGGTACACTGTTTTTTATTTAATTTCTGTTTTAAAGTAAATTAGGGTTTGGTATTTTGAGTCTGTTGCATGTATAAATAGAGGTGAATTGTGTTGATAGAGAGGATGCCTGGGCTAGCCAGAGCACCATTGTAGTGTAATTTGTGTTATTTTCAGTTTAATTATGTTCTAAGTTCTTAGCCAGGGTGTTGTTGAAACCCCTGATAATATGCCAAGAAATTCATCTTCTTTTTATTGTTCTTGTTATGCTTCATTGTCTTAGAATGATTTAGCTATTTGAGCACATGACCCTGTGATAGAGTGTACTGTAAGAAGACACTCTATACTAGGGGGGGAGTGTGTAAGATTAGTCAAGACATTATCATGGTGTTCTTCCCTGGAATGAACCAAGAATATAACTTGATTAGGAACTGCCTTAGCATAGGTTCAGGTGGTGAATTCACTGCCCTGGTAGCTTCTAATTTGTTACAATTTACTTCCTTGCCTTAGTTTAGACTCATGCACTCAACCTCAGTCGCTTCGACAACTACAATTGTGTTACCACTTCACTAGAAACTCAGTTTAGGAAGCCTTGATCAACATATTAGCACCACAAGTCTCTGTGGTTCGACTCGTACTTGCCACGTCTCCGATAGACGCCGTGCACTTGCGGTTATCACTCGTAGGCATAAATTTAAACCCCTTTCCAGGCCTACCAAGTTTTTGGCGCCGCTGCCGGGGACTTGGCGCGTGCCCTGTTGATTATTGGCCTGCCTTTACTGAGTTCATTTTACCCTGTACATAATTACTTTTTATTATTGCTTGTAACCCTGTTTTAGTGTAACTTAGCATATTGTTACTCTATCATTGCATTTTAGCTGAAATTTCTTTACATCTGCATCCCTTTGCATACTTGCATCCATAAGCATTCATATAGGAGTTTGAAAATTTTAGTTGTAGTTAGTTATTCATGGTTATCATGGTTAATGCCTGGTGCTCAGTTTTGAGCTTAACCAACAGTTAAACTCTAGTGCTTAGAGTGCTGGAACATCAAATCTGTGACTCTAGTCTGTCACGTCACAGCTGCCTGCGCATTCTTCTGGAACTTTGTGCACTTGAGTTGGCTGAATCATAAGTGGCCTAAGTTTCTATTCTATGCTCTCTGCAATCCATATGGCTAAATCATAAGTTGACAGCATACTGCATCTGCAGTTTAGAACACATTTGGTTGCATTCTGTGGTTCAGTTGCATAAGTGTTAACTCTCGGCTTTGAAATCCTTTGCTTCACTTGTACAGTTCCGAGAACTGATCTTCTCCCTTGAGTAACCAGGTACATGAGAAGCTGAAATACACACCAAGGAGAGGAACAAGGAGGAAATCCGTGGAAAACCTAATACCAACGGTATCGTATTTTCAAAATTGATGCTCTGTCTTGAATGAAATGCCATGAACTGCTGAAAATTGAATGAATGCGTGCTGATCTATATGCATAAATGAATGAGCTACCATTCCCATAAACCTAGCCTCACTGATTGCCTGTTGAACCAGTTATTGTGCCGCATATTGCTCCATCTCTGAAATTTTCGACTAATCTGCGACACTTGAGTAATTGTGGTAAATCTAAGGCCTGTTATTGTGTGTAATTTGGGCTTGACCTGTGAATCTTTGAACCATCTTTGCATGAGAAATTCGCTGTCTTGCTAGGTAGTGCTCAAACACCTGAAGTTCACTCAGTTTTGTATGATCTGTGATGTGTAATCCCTGAGTTTCCATTTGCCTTGCGCTTAGCTCCAGCCCCTGTAGCTGAGTGAGTTGAGCTGAGTTTTGTTAAGATTGCGCAAATCTGCAACCCTGTTGAACGTATTGAGCCATCTGCCCTTTGTGATTGTGTGCATATATGTGTGATCCTGTGGCGCTTGGTAGAATATTGAGTAACTGCTTCTGCATTAGCTGCTCACCTGTGTATGTTACGCACAGACCCCACAACTCTTGATCCATACTCATTGTGCAAACCTGCAAAACCAACTTACATTGTGTGAGTTATCTGACCTGAAACTTGTGGTGCATAAATCTCTGAGAACTGAGTATGCTAACACCCTGTGGCACGAAATCCACCTTGAATGATCATAACCTGACTACCACTGTGCACACTTCCTGTCAGTTGATACATTCCATGAACACAACACCTGCAACATCTTGAATTCATACACAATCCCCTGTTGTATGCTGAGTCACATCTGTGCTAACTGGAATTGTTGTGGATTCTGTGTGCATTGTCTGACCTTGAAATTTCACATGTATTGCTCCCTGTGGTGAGAATTGGTTGGTTGTCTGAACCAGATCAGGATTGATTGTTGCTCTGCCTTGTCTAATGCCATGAATGCCTGCTGAACTAGTCATTTTGCATAGACCCTTCAAACCTGCCAAGCTTAAACCTGCCCTGTTCAGCTGAGCTGAACACAAACAAACCAGCATTAACTGTCCTGTGTTGTGCATAAATTTCTTGTGCTGTGTCCAAGTTTGAGAAACCGGGTGTCGTTTCTTTTGAGAGATGTTGTTTTTAAACTGAGCTGCACTTTAACATGTGCATAAGCTATCTGGGTTGTGCTGGGTGTTGCAAATCAGGTATCATTTATGTGATTTTGTGCTGCTGTGTGAAATTGTGCATAAAACCTGTGCATAAGCTCTCACTTACCATGCTGTGCTCTCAATTGATGTTATCCCTGTGTGAGTTGTGACTGCTCTGTGCTGTGATGTGTTTCTAGTCTGTGCTTCAGTTGCTCAATGCACTTTGCCAGGTTCTGTTTTCCTTGATTTGTGCAAAGCTGTGCTTGAGCTGCCAACAGGCATAACCCTCACACAACCTGTGTTGAGCATAAACCAGCCTAAGTTGTGTTGTGTAAACCCCTGCTCAAACACTCTGCCCACATAAACCAAACAAGCCACAAAACCAAAAAGAAGCCCATTTAAACCAAAACTGAGGCCTGCTGTGCCTTTCAACTGGGCTGAGAACCACTAAGAACTGGGTTACCAACCCACATAAACCAATCTGTGCACTGGGGTGCATAAGCTGAAGCCCAACCACTGGGCTGTGCAGTTTCACACTGCTGGGCTCTGCACAAACAACAGTTTTACACAACCACTAGGCTTACCACAAACTGGGCTCTGCTCCTCTACACAAAACCAAAGCCCAAATAAACCAAATCCCACTTAAACCAAAATGCATCCCATTTAAACCAAATGAAACCCAATAAACCAAACTGAGCCCACTACAACTGGGCTTTGAGTTCAATTTGAGTTGTTAAATCATGTCAGGATTTTGGTCTGCATCTGGGGATGGAAACAAATCCATTAGAGAGCTTGCTTACGGGCATGCTTCACAGTATGAAATCCCCACAGTCCATGATGATTTTAGGGATTATTATGAGCCTTCTCAGGGCCCTGACCTTGGATACTCATACCCTAACCATCATGAGCACATGTATTAGTCACCACAGTGGGGAGTTGAACAATTTTATACTCCCTCGACTCTTTGTTTACAATCACTAATGGAAACTCTCATGGAGCAAAATGCTAGGCTTGAACTGAATGCAATACATGACCATCCATATAGCAACATGCATGATCATCCCTTCTCTAGTGAACCATGTGCACAACCATTTAATGATTATTCATATGAAACATGCATACCCACTATTGAAGACTCTCCCTCCATAGAACAATGTCACATGTTCTTAAAGATGAACCTTATTCATTTAGAAAAGGAAGAATGGAAGGCAGTTCATGATAGGATGATTATTGTCCCTAATAAAGTAAATCTTGAAAATAGTGTTTCTATTCCTACTCATGCAACTAACACTGAATATGAACCTAATCTAGAGGTAAATGAGTACACTAGGAATACTACAAATTTGAATAGGGAAATACATTTTTGTTATGATGATGATGATGATGATTATGATATGTTAGAAGAGCATGTGTATACTGAAAATGTAGTAGAATCTTTTGGTTCAGAGACGTTAGGCGTCTCTTCAGTGAACCCTATAAATGATACTTCTTCTAACATTCATATATGTGATGTTGATTCTGAGCTTGGGTTTGTGAAATTCTTCAGTGAATGTGAGCATGCTACACCACTTGTTTGTGACTTAGGAAAATATGAATCTTCTGTTGACACTAATATTCTTTTGGATCATGATATTATTGTTGTGTCTGATTCCCTGCCCATATCACAATATGTTGCCTGCTCTGATGATTATGACATGGTGATTGATGAATTTGTCTATGCTGGTGAGCATGATTTACCCTCTTCTGACCTTAGGAAAGTATGTGATGGTGCGAATGATCTTATACATGAAAACAACTTAGATATACCTAATCTCTCTCCTGAGTCACAAATTGAAAGTCCTCCACCAAACCTAGGTGTAGTTTGTCACAAAAATCTTAAACCAACTTTTCTGAGAGTTCCCAATTTAGGCCTAGAACTTTGTGCCTCCCAAGTCCTCTTGGACTACTTTGCATCAAAGTATAACACTTTTAAGGAACCACAGTTGGAATGTGTATATCTGCATGTTCTTAGTAAAACTCATTTTGAGTTAGACCTTTTGCATGATGTACCGTTAAAATTGCAAGATTTTGTGCTCTCAAACACACTGTTGACAAGTTTAGGTTTGGGGGAAACTCGTTTCCCATATACAGCCTTACTTGCACTCTCATTTTATATTTGTGTAAGGCTGTTGATGTTTGTATATATTTTCTATTGGGTTGATCCTCAACTCTTTAGATTGTTGATATATGGTGAATTTTTGTATATAATCCAGTAGGACTTGTTAAATTTTTCTTTCTTGAATCGGTTGAGTCTTCTTGTGCATATATTATGCTAATCCGATATGACCTCCATTGAGAATTTTGGATTCTAGCCTTGACTAATGAAGCTCAACCTTGCTCCGCCGACATTCCGGTAATCTCTTCCCTTTTCTCTTATCAGCATAGTTCTCGTGGTATGTGACTGTTTAAATTTGTATTATATGTTGACACATTGAGGACAATGTTTGATTTAGGTTTGGGGGTGGATTAGCATTTAGAGTTTTTAGTCTTTTAGTTTATCTTGTATTTAAAAAAAAAAAAAAAAAAAAAAAAAAAAATCAAAAACTCTTTTTGTAAAAACCTCCAACTTTTAGAGATTTTAGAGTCACTAGCATGCTTATAGCTATGTTTACATAGAGAATCGACCAAATAACGAAGTTAGAAGTCTTAGGAGAACACAATCGGGTTTCTTAGTTGATTAGAGCGTTAAAGTTGGATTTAACCATCTTAGGAGGGCGAATTAGGTCTTTGTTTAGATATTCGGTATTAGAATTGTGATCACCCATAGTGGAGACTACCCATTTTACATCAAGTGAGGCACCAACCTTCAATTTTTTGCAACTTTCTAGAAAAGCTGTTAGAGTGTGTGTCATCGTACGTCAATTAGGGTAGGAATGGTGAGCTACCCAACTTCGCACCACTTTCAGCACTACTTTTGATCTCTTGAGTGCTAGTTTTTGTCAATCATGAGGGTGACGTCTAAAGATGAAAACTCCTTCTAAATATCGATTTGCAGTTAGCATCACTCTCTCTCTCAATCAACAGACCCATAGAAACACATCATTGTCCACAAGCGGAGCATCATCAGAATATTGAAAGAAAAGTTGATATAGTCCAAGGTTACATACAACAAAGAAAATAGGATGAGAATTAATAAAATTTATAAAATCAAGACAATACAAGTTGTGGAAAAATTGAGTGATAAAGTCCTTTGTCCATGGAGTTAGTTGTTTCATTATTTGTATTTTTATTTTCACTTATTGTAAATTAAAAAAAAAAAAAAAAAAAAAAAAAAAAAAAAAAAAAAATTGTAGTTTATTTTCTTAGTGATACCACCATGGTAAAGATGAATTGAAAAAGAAAAATCCAAACAACAAGGAAATTGAGTAGAAAAGTTAAAAATTGTCAAGTTTTGTGAAGTTTAGAAGTTCGTCATCAATGAGTTGAAGACCAGAAGATTGAAGACATTTCTATGGTTCCTATGAGAGATTGATGTTAATTGCCGATCGGGTGAGAAGTGAGTGAGTACTCCCACCCCTTGCTAATGGTTGATTTCCTTTCTTAGAGATCATCAGAAAAAGATTCTTTTTGTCCACACTTTTGTGGAGTCTCCAGATTTTATTTCGGAAGGTTATCCTTCTTACCTACAACGTGTGCAGGATTTCTCTCTTTATCCCCGCCTGCACACATGAGAGACTAAAAAAGCGATCTTTTTGAGTGCAATTATCATAAAATCTTAATGGTGAATCCGAATTCTTTCATATGGTATGGTTACTTCTCGCTCAGCACTTAAGGATGAGAATGCGTTCTTTAGTAGTTCTAACTTCTGTTACTAGCATGCAGAAACTATATGTCCTCATAGCTTCTTGGAGGCTTGAGACTCTTTTACACTCTCGAAGTTGGAGAAGGTTTTGTGGGTACACCTCCGGTAAACCCTCACGAGACTACAACTCGTCCACTAGGGACACCTAGGGGTTTAAAGGCTTAGTGCATACGCTAAATGCATTCGAGAGACTGCGACAGGGGTATAGTTAGGATTTCTTCATTTTGTTTCACTTGAGGACAAGTAAAATTCAGGTTTGGGGGTATTTGATGAGTGCCAAATATTGCATATTTATACATCTATTTATTGGCATTTAACTCATCTTTTGTGTTCATAAATCAGATATTATCCCATATTCTGTGTTTTCCTTGTTTTCAAGAATAAATATTTGTATTAATTAATTTTGTGTTTTTAGGTAATAAATAAAGCTCGGAGAATCTGAGGAGCCAAAGGAGCAAAGAATTGGAGTCAAGCGTCTATGGAGCAGAAAGCCAAAGCCCGCGCGCGCAACAGTTGCAACCCAACAAGTAGCAAGTCATCTACAAGACATGGGCTCGAGCTATCCATCCCCGACCCACGACCCTGATCCAAGCCCATCATTTCTGAGCCGTTGAGATCTCCCTCAGCTACATCCAACGGTCGCTCCTTCATGCACATCACACTTTGCTGCTCCCGCTCAATACCAGATCACTCCGAGTCTCCCTGAGCCGTTCAGATCGTACCCGCTTCATCCAACGCTCGCTGAGGCCTCTTCATCAAATCCTGATGCACCCGCCTCACACTGAAGACACCTATATCCACCTCCCATCGACCAAAACCCAAACCCTATTCTCAGTTTTCTTTTCTCTGTCTTCACCTTCTCCCGACAGAGAAAACCATCTCCTCCACCTCCTTCACCCGTACCCTGTTGCAGAGCCATTTCTATCCCTGCCACAGCCACCTTCGCCATCACTACCACCTTATCTCCTGTCAAACCCATCATCCCACCTACTCCTCCTCTCTAGGTCTAGATATCTCTTTCTTAGTTTCTACCATAACCCTAGAAACTAAATCAGAGATAACTAGAGCTAGGGTTCACCAACAAGCGACGCATGGACGATTTGACAAGAGAATAGCGCGAATCAGAGAGTATGGGTACACTGTTTTTCATTTAATTTCTGTTTTAAAGTAAATTAGGGTTTGGTATTTTGAGTCTGTTGCATGTATAAATAGAGGTGAATTGTGTTGATAGAGAGGATGCCTGGGCTAGCCAGAGCACCATTGTAGTGTAATTTGTGTTATTTTCAGTTTAATTATGTTCTAAGTTCTTAGCCAGGGTGTTGTTGAAACCCCTGATAATATGCCAAGAAATTCATCTTCTTTTTATTGTTCTTGTTATGCTTCATTGTCTTAGAATGATTTAGCTATTTGAGCACATGACCCCTGTGATAGAGTGTACCGTAAGAAGACACTCTATACTAGGGGGAGTGTGTAAGATTAGTCAAGACATTATCATGGTGTTCTTCCCCAGGAATGAACCAAGAATATAACTTGATTAGGAACGCCTTAGCATAGGTTCGAGGTGGTGAATTCACGCAACCGGTAGCTTCTAATTTGTTACAATTTACTTCCTTGCCTTAGTTTAGACTCATGCACTCAACCTCGGTCGCTTCGACAACTACAATTGTGTTACCACTTCACTAGAAACTCAGTTTAGGAAGCCTTGATCAACATATCAGCACCACAAGTCTCTGTGGTTCGACCCGTACTTGCCACGTCTCCGATAGACGCCGTGCACTTGCGGTTATCACTCGTAGGCATAAATTTAAACCCCTTTCCAGGCCTACCAGGAACTACAGGAGCAACCATTGCGGCTTTCATTAAAGAACACATCATTTGTCGTTTCGGTATACCTAAGCATATTATCACCGATAACGGCACTCCCTTCGCCAATAAACAGGTCATGTTTCCGGAGGAACGAGAGTTACTAGCTGAAGCTCCACCACCAAAAGGTTTTGCCACATCGCTAAAGTCCAATTTTCTTGTAGTGACATGCCATTTGGTCGCTCAACCCGACAACTACAATTGTGTTACCACTTCACTAGAAACTTCGATTTAGGAAAGCCTTGATCGACCTTCTGAGGGGTATGGCATCAAACGGGTTTTCTCCACCATCTACTATCCTCAGGGGAATGGACATGCGAAAGTACCAACAAGACACTGATCCGGATCATCAGTCGAACTGTACATGACAATCCTAGAGAATGGCATGACCAGTTACCAATGGCGTTGTGGGCATACCGTACGTCACCTAGAAGCTCCATTGGGGTCTCCCCATATTCACTTGTTTACGGAGCAGATGCAATTCTCCCAGCAGAAATCAAAATCCCATCAGCCAGGATTACAGCGATGACCGGGATCCATTGGGACGAGGATGAAGCCTCTAACTCTCGAATAGCGGAGTTAGACACTCTGGATTCTAGGAGAAACAAAGCGGAAGAACGTACTCGGGTATACAGAGGAACAGAATTTCCGGGGCATATAACAATTTTGTGAGACCACGTATTTTCAAAGTGGGAGATTTGGTCTTAAAACGGCCAAGCATATCCAAAGAAGACATGTCTGCACCGAAATTCTCACCAAAATGGGAAGGTCCCTACACGGTCACCAAGGCCTACAATACAGGTTACTACAAGATCATTAAAGTGGACGGAGGCAGGCTGGAAGCAGTCATCAATGGAAAGTGGCTCAAGGCATATAATGCCCGACCATTATCTCGTTGTGTCAACAATACTGAGCATTTATTTTCATTACATGTTTGAATCATCAATTATATTCGAGAGATGTGTCAATGAAAAAACATGTTTCACCAATCAAAACCAATGCAGTTTATTTCGCAAAGACGTTCAAAAACTTTTGACATAAACGTCATTAACAATAAGGGGTCTGAAAGAGGAGTCTAGAAGATTATAGTTCCTTGAGAGAATCATCTCCAGTCTAGCTTGATATCTTTCTGTTCTTTTCTTCAAGTCCCGCATGACCTGCTCTACCTTCTTTGATTCTCGCAGCCGAGCCTTCTCCTCTTCCAAGATAGCTTTTGCATCAGGAACAACATTTACGAGGATACCAGCTCGATCAACCTTGATGGTATCAAGACGCTGACGCAACCAGCCCACGTTGAACTCCATGGATTCACAAGTAGATACCATATTCTCCCACTTTTCGAGGCTTGATTCAGCAACGTTGCGGATAGAAATACTCTTCATCTCAGTAATCATGGGAAGAAGACAGGTTTCATGCGGTGACCAAAGTAGAGGAACAAAGTGTCGGACCACGTTTCGGTTGCGATATGGCCGTACTTCCTCCATAACTTTGTGTACAAAGGCACAAACTCCTTCCGCACCAGGAATCCACCGACATCTCGGTAGCTGGAGGATAAACATTTCATGCGAACATCGAATGAAAGACCTGCATTTGGGTATTGATAAGATGAGATACCCAAGTCAGCATCTTCGAGGTTCACAGGGGTAAACGTGTTTGAGTTTGAAGGAAGAGGACTGGTTAAGTCATCATCATCGATAACCGTCACACATGTTCCGGTAGGGTATCTCTGCAAGGATGAAGGGATTATTTACCTGATCATTATGACGAACAAGCAATGGTTCAGAAAAGGAAAAAGAGACAAACCGGTATGATCTTCTTGACTCGAAGAACACGAGCAGGGGATTGATCATGAAGCTCAGACGCAGGTCGTACACGTTTAACGGAAGATCCTGGATGGTATGAAGAAGACGATCCACTGTTGTTCGACATGATGAGGAAGCGGAGTTTCTACGAGAAAGCCCTATTGAAAAATCGTAAAAATGGTTCAAAACCTCTACACCTGCATATATGCTGAGGAAACCCTAAAACGATTACGGCGCCCGATATACGAGGATTCAACACCGACCAAGTCAGGCTTTCTTTTGAACCTTAATCAAGAAAGTATTTGGATACAAGCGATTCAACCAGCAGTGTGCAAGCACCCACGCCCAGGATCCAGTAGAAGAAGAATCCTATCCCTGACTCAAACACCTAAGGGAGAAAGCCGGCTCATCAAGGCCTGTGGTCACGCACGTATGGAGGATTGCCCACGGCCAGAATCCCTCCAGGTAGACTTCCTTTATTTTGTCTCCTTATGTTTGTATATGTCACCATCTCATGCCTACCCCACAATAGTGTAACCATTATGTGCTAGGCATGGGACTTAATGTTGATGGTGGATTTTCGTTTAAGGTTAAATTTATAAAAACCGAATAAATTATGCGCTGACATCTTGTAAAAGATAAAGCCATTAATAAGTGTTGGATACTCCCTCACTTAATTCACCAAGAATGGAGCATGTGGCAACAATCCCATTCTGTGAATACATGAAATTCCTCCGAGGTTGGAGCATGTGGCAACAATCCCATCCTGTGAATTTCATATCAGCCTTGTATTTCCAAAGTACTCATTATCGGTGTGGCATGACGGTCGAGTGTTATTCTTACGAGTAACACGAACCTCCAAGCACTATAATGAAACCATGTACGAAATACCCGTACAAAGTGCACTCTCGGTGTGTTATACTAGCCCGATTGAGCCCCTCTCGGTGTGTTATACTAGCCCGATTGAGCATCCGGACTGACCGTATCGGTCCGGATATGATCGCTTGATCATCCAACTCCATAAGCATGATTGGATGACCCGGATCAATTCCATTACCCCCAAGCGGTATGGGATACCCACCGCCGAGGCCCGCATGGTCGGCCATTGGCCTAGCTTGCCAAAAACGTTCATACCAAGCATTATGGACGGAAAACCCTAAATTAGGGTTTGCGGCATATTACATGTGTCGCAAAGCAGTCTCAACCATCCATCTTCGCAGGTATAGATGGAGGGTGTAGGTGTAGATGTAGACTCAAAGGGCCCAGAGCATGTCAACACGATCACCGTGGGCCCGCCTACATACTTGACCAATCGGTCAGGACCAACCATGGTTGGTCGTCCCAATTCGTACGCCCAAAGGGAGCATGGTCACACGGCTATGAAAGCCAAAATTAGGGTTTCAAGCCATCACGAGCGTCCATCTTCTCCGCACGAATGGAGGGTCGCAGATTAGATTAAGCAGTCCCGGTCATACCAAAGCATGACCACCGTGGCCCGTCTATCCCCTCACTTGATCGGCCAAGGCATATCATGCCTGGCCATCCCAAAACGCACGTCCAAACTTGCGTGGTCACACCTCCCAAACCGCAAACTAATCTCGACCGCTCAACTTCGCCGGATGATTTGAGTGGTTCAGATCACGTTTTCATGGAATAATCAGGTGTAGGCGTGAACACCATCCTACCGTCTTCACGTCAAACTAATCGGCCAAGACCGACCAAGTTAGGTCATCTTGGAACACGCGCCGGAAAAGAGCATGGTGCGCGGCTTTTTGCGGCATCAAATTCCTATTGCAAAATCGATCTCAACCACTCCTCTTTGCCTAGGTCAAATTGAGTGGCCTAGATCGCACCTTCATGGGATAGTGAGATATGGACGTGTACACCGGCATGCTATCTACACGCACGCCCCGGTCGGTCCTCTCCGAAATCCTTCCCATGCTTGGTTTCGACCAAGTCAAGAGTGATGCATGCGCACCTCTTCAAAACCCTAATTTCATTAACGGTCGCAGATGAGTGTCTCAAAGATCATCTCATCCGTCCAACTTCACCACTGGTGGTTATACAACCCTCGGTCGAGTTAATTGGTCAGTGAGGCGTCATTACCCATCACTTTACCACACCATGATGCGAAGACTGCATAAAATACACACGATACTTCACAAGTATCGACTTTTGAGTAACGCAGATTATTCAATTCAGCATTACATGCAATCTTTCGTGGATCCACGATCCACACATTCCAAACATCAATCATGTCACAAACTGGGGGATACATATTGGGGTATTGGTCTGGCGGTTTACAGCGTGCAGCGTGCAACGCGCCATCACAAGAACGTGTTAGGAAGTCATGGACGGTTGGAGATGAACAGGAGAAGTGGGCAAGGCTGGTCGTGTATCACCAACGCACAACTCCACTATTCCATCACTCCACTTCCTCCACTCCACTACTCCATCACTCAATGACTTGTATAAATAGGTTCTCCGCCCTATTTCCAAAAAATAGAGAAAAACAACAAGAAAACACCCAGAGCCTGCTTACACCAATCGTAAGCTTGTTCACTTTCCTGTTGCAAGTCATAAGCAAGTCTACACCTTCACAATCTCAACACCTTCTTCGCTTCCCTCCCTAAGATCAACCCCATCTCCTTCACTTTGTGACCGAAACAAGTCTGGAACGGCCATTTCTTGGTTTAGGCCGGACTTGCACAGATTGATCTCCGAATCTACAAGCACTCACCGCGCAGTGCATTTGTTTAGGGTTTAGATTCATTCCTCATCCACACCCCAAATTACCAAATTCTGCAGGAGTAGTTTTCACCCATAAACAACTGGTTTCCCATTTTGTCTTCTTTCTTATGTAGGTTGCCGGTGCAGACATGGTGAAAACTTATCCTTTTCTTTGGTTTTGTAGTGTGTAATGGGATCTTCCAGCGATGATCAGACCCCTAACTCTTCGGAGAGAAATTTCGGGATCGGCGAAAACCATTTTTCTTCTCATGAGGAAGCATTAGATAGAATTGAATCTCTGTTCCGTGAAGCTGCCGAAATTACTCGGGACATACCTTCTTCCTATCTAGGCGAGGTGCGGGTGTGTGTCCATACCCTCTTGGCTTCGGTGAACATGGAGGAAGAGTAGGAAGATGACAAAGTATCCCAGTGCATTGAGAGGCTTCAGTGTAACAAAACTTCTTCACAGCCAGGTGCTAAGGCGGAACGGTCCACCTCTCAGTTGAAACGGAAGAAAACTGAGTTTGTAAAACTTGATTCTGATGCGGATGGATCAAGAATCCTCTTCAAGAGGTTGCTGAGTAGATTTTCGAGGAAGATGATGTTGCGGTTGACGATGAAACTGAAACAGCTTACGGAGCGGACAACGAAACTGTTGTTGTTGACGTCGGGGGAGTCATAGTGGCCTGTGTTGTGTCAGCTGTTGAAGCGGATGTCGGGAAGAAGATGGATGTTGTTGTCACTGAGACAGTTTCTAGATGGGATATTGAGGTGTCGGCTACTGCCGATGTTGCTTTAGGATGAAACCTTTGCTACCCGAGAGATTGTTGGGGAAAGTGCTTGGAGAAGCTCTGACAGAGGAGTTGGAAACTCGAGCGTCTGCTTTTGATAACCAGTTTCCCTTTTTTTTTTTCTCTTTGTTGCACAGACATCTTGATGCTTTTGCAGACTCATTGTCATCTTCTTTGTATTCATGGAGAAGTTAGGGCTTCGCCAATTAGCATCCCGCTTGAGGTTTCACATCTTTGAATAAAACTTATTATTTGAAAGACCTCAATCTTCCATTAGAATAGGTTGTTCGACCTTCTGTTCCCTTCAGAGCTCTTGAGTAACTGAATAAGGCATTTCATGTATGTTTTCGGCTTTTCTGGTCGTGATTTGATGGTTGATCGTGTCTTCTGAGCTTCGATAGTGAAGGGATCCTATGTAGATTCCCAGTCCCCAAGTGTAGTTTGCATGTTTCCATCTTGTGTGGTTGGTGGGTTGACCATGATAAGGATATCACCATCGTCTGTTCGTACTTGTGATTTTGCAACTTCTTCCACGTGCAATTGAAATATGGAGGAGTACGGGTTACCTTTACAGTGATTGTTTCCATGGTGAAACTCTGGCTGGTATCAACAAACTGGCGGCAACAGTTCTTGGCAGCAGATGTGATTATAAGATATTGTCCATGGAAGTAAAGGGATTGGCTGGATGCGTAAGCGAGCAAACTGTCTATGACCACAAGCTTTGGTAGGATGGAACAGAAGGCGTCCATGACTACGAAGATTGGCTGGATTTGATCATGATCCTTGACATGGGGAGCGTGGTAGTACGACCCTTTACAAAAAGAAGCAGCGTTGAAGCAGCTTCGGCTCTTGGAGAGGATTTTGAAACTTAGGAAGCCAAACGCAGCGGAGCCACTGCTGGAGAACGTTGAAGCGGAGCCATTTCTGGAGAGAACGTCAAAACGGCGCCTTGAAACTCTCAGAGCCTTAATGGTTACCATGTTGAAGTCGGAGGTTGCGCACGTTATGTCAAACTCGACATCCCCCAAGTGAATAGAGGTTAGGAGTCCCCTGTTTCGTCTATCGATCGTGCTTTTCCAGGAGAGGTTGGGGTTTGGGAACAACTTCCCTGGATGGAAAAGCCTGCTTTCCTGATACGGTGCGGTTGAGGGATGCAAATATGTCTTGACGCTACGCCTTGGAGAAATATAGAATCTCACATAACTGTTTCATCATAGACTGCACGACTTTGTAGACGAAGTTCCCATCGTGCAGGTCCTGACGGGAAGAGGATCTCTGTGAACTCAGGAGGGTTGCTTATTTTCTTTACTTTCGATTTTGGAGAAGTCGTTCCTGATCTTTACGTGTGATGAAATTGGATTGCTTATCCCCTTCTACTGGGCGTTCAAGAGAAACGCGAGCCTCTTCATCTATAAACGCACGTCCTTCTGAAGTGACTTTTGTCTTTTCATCAAATCAATAGTGGAGTAGCATCTCTGGTGACGGTTGGAGCTGTCATGCTTGAAGAAACGTTGGGGTGGAGGAAGCGGTTCTGGCTCTGGTGATCGTAAGTGTAACGTGCAGAGATGGCACGGTTTTGATCACGGAGTGCTGGAGTCATGGCGTTGTTTCGAAGGGTGAGGATGGCGATGCTTTGGCTGGTTGTGGAACGGAGAAGATGGAGCTCGAAGGGCGCAAGATGTTAGCGCTGGAAGGATGCAAGCTGTTAGCGCAGGGTGTGGTATTGTGGATGGCATGCGCGTGCGGCATGTGTTCCTGGCATGTGCGTCTGGTAACCGCGTCTGGCATTCGCGTCTGTTAAGCATGTCTGGTATGCGCGTCTCGTATGCGCGTCTGGTATGCGCGTCTGGTAAGCGCGTATCGTATGCGCATTTAGTAAGCGCGTCTGGCATTGTCTTGGCCGCGGACTGCTGGGCACCGCGAGGCTTGTTCTTGCGGGCCCAGTTGCTTCTTCCCATACGTATCTCAAATAGGAAACCCTTTCCTTATTCAAATTCCAAAAGTGCCCATGAAAGGGGTTGGCTCTCCTTTTCATCTCGTATCTTTGTTCTTACGTCCTGGTGTTAGCGGTAGCGCGGTATAATAAAGTGGGCAAGCATATTCCATCTATGTACTCCAGTGTTTCTCTTTCAATTCGTTTTCTTGTTTTCTCGGGTTAGTGCAGATCCTAGCCATAGGCATGCCTTCCATAAATCTGTAGAGATACTGTTCTTCTGAACTGGTGTAAACCCTAGCCGTAGGCATGCATTCCATAAACTTGTAGGAATATTTCATCATAAAAAATTCCTCTTCGAATTCACTGTAGTAACGTCTGCTACCTCATGAATAGTGATAGGTAATCATTGTTATGCAAAGTTGGCACGTACGGGTAGGTGATTATTTATTTTATTTTTTTTGAAAGGCAAACAAAGCGCCTGGTTTATGGTTTTTATTTCCTGGATTTCTTGGGTTGATAGACAAATGTTACCTCGAGGGTTTTGGATTTTTTTCTTTTGAAATGAATTGTTTTGGAAATGATGTTGTCTTGGTTATGATTGAAAGTATTGCATGCATCCCAGGAAAACCATGGAACCGTGCGTTTGGTAGATGACATGGGGTGAAATATAGCATGGCTATTGGTTTTATCATTCCCGTGAAAACTTGAAAAAGTAAACCACGTATCTTGTCTAGGTAGGACTTACTTGGTTTTTTAGGTCTCCTGATGAAAAGGAAACCTTACGGGTGTAAGATCGAGTTTTATGGGAAGCACCGCCGTGATTGTGGAAAGTCCCCAGTCATTACTTAGTTATCTGATAACCGAGTCGTCGATTCTCGGGTGGATCGTTTGCTTCTAACCTCTGGGAAGTCCCCAGTCATCCCTTGTCGTGTCATGACTGATAATCGAGTCGTCTGGTAACTAAGTTGTTGATCCCTGAGCGGATCGCCTACTTCTACCATCTTGATGTCTGGTTCTAAGCATGAGATCGATGGTCGAAAATTGACATTGTAACCGAAAGATCAATCTCCCACTGTGGTCGCCAATTGTTTGAGGGTGAAAATGGTTTCTGCTGATTTCGGTAATTTCGGGTGTGCGGGTGAGAAACGAATTTAAACCCTAAACAATGTACTGCAAGGGAGTACTTTAGATTCGAGAGATCAATCTGTACAAGTCCGGCCTAAACCAAAAAATGGTCGTTCCAGACTTGCTTCGGTCACAAAGTGGAGGAGAATGGGTTGGTTTTGGGGAGGGAAGCAAGGAAAGTGATGAGACCAGAATAGTTGATTCTGGAAGAGTAGTTGTGTTACGACTTGTATCAGAAAAGTGGAAGGCTAGCAGATGGGAAGCTAGTAAACGTTTTCTGAGTGGTGTATGCTCCTCTGAACCTGTTGTTCTGTGGAAATAGGTAAGACCTATTTATACAAGTCGAAGTGAAACGTACTCTGGTCTCATTAAGGAATGGAATAATGGGTAAGTAAATGGGAGGAGGTGGTAACCGTTAACGCATGGAATTGATGTTCCATAAAACCGTTAACGCATGGAATTGATGTCCCAAGAGCGTTTCACCATTAACTCCCTGTATTTACTAACCGCCTCACCCTTATGACATTTCCTTATGACGGGCGTAGTGTACGCCGACGTCTGAGGCGTAAACTACCAAACCAATACCCAAAGAGGATCCCCCAGTTTGTGATATGTGTTGATGTCTCGAATGTTTTTGTGGAAAACGTGTAACATCTTGTTCTTTCCTGGCAAGTCGTACTTGGGAGACTTGCTAGCTTGGTGACCTTTGACGGTCAAGATTTTGCATCTCAAGAGGAAAGATAGTCGTTGATCGTTATACGCTTTCGCTTTGGTAGCCGCGTAGGGAAGGCCAGCATGGTGGCGCGGCTAGGTTGGCATGCCGTTGGCATGGCATGGTTTGGCGTGGCCAAACTTAGGTTTTCGGGCCAAAGGTTACTTTGCGTTGTCTGGTAACCATGGATGGCTAGGATTTGCTCCTGGGATTGAAGGGGGGCCGTTGATTATCGCACGCCTTCGATTTTGGTAGCCGCGTAGGGAAGGCCAGCATGGTGGCGCGGCTAGGTTGGCATGGCATGGTTTGGCGTGGCCAAACTTAGGTTTTCGGGCCAAAGGTTACCATGCGTTGTCTGGTAACCTTGGATGGCTAGGATTTGCTCCTGGGATTGAAAGGGGGCCGTTGATTGTTGCACGCCTTCGTTTTGGTAGCCGCGTAGGGAAGGCCAGCATGGTGGCGCGGCTAAGTTGGTATGCAGTTAGCATGGCATTGTTTGGCGTGGCCAAACTTAGGTTTTCGGGCCAAAGGTTACCATGCGTTGTCTGGTAACCTTGGATGGCTAGGATTTTCTCCTGGGATTGAAGGGGGGCCGTTGATTGTCGCATGCCTTCGTTTTGGTAGCCCCGTAGGGAAGGCCAGCATGGTGGCATGGCTAGGTGCGTTTGGCATGCTGTCAGCACATGGTGCGGCTAGCATGGCTAGGGCCAGGGCAAGGTGCGGTTTGGCTTGGCATGGTGGGGCCAAGGGTTTGGCATGCCGTTGGAATATGGTGCGGCTAGCATGGCTAGGGCCAAGGCAAGATGCGGTTTTAGCTTGCCATGGTGGGGCCAAGGGTTTGGCATGCCGTTGGCACATGGTGCGGCTAGCATGGCTAGGGCCAAGGCAAGGTGCGGTTTGGCTTGGCATGGTGGGGCCAAGGGTTTGCCATGGGCACATGGTTCATCTAACTTGGCTAGGGCCGAGGCAAGGCGTGTTTGGCTTGGCATGGCGGGGCCAAGGGTTTGCCATGGGCGCATGGCGTGGCTACTTTGGCTTGGCATGTGGGGCCAAGGGTCTGCCATGGGCGCATGGTGCGGCTAGCTTGGCTAGGTGCGGTTTGGCTTGGCATGTGGGGCCAAGGGTTTGCCATGGGCGCATGGTGCGGCTAGCTTGGCTAGGTGCGGTGTGGCTTGGAATGTGGGGCCAAGGGTTTTCCATGGGCGCATGGTGCGACTAGCTTGGCTAGGTGCGGTTTGGCTTGGCATGTTGGGCCAAGGGTTTGCCATGGGCGCATGGCGCGGCTAGCTTGGCTAGGTGCGGTTTGGCTTGGCATTTGTGGCCAAGGTTTGGCGTGACCAAGCTAGGTTCGTGACCAAGCTAGGGTTTTGGGCCAAAGGTCGTTCGGTAACTTCGGATGGCTAGGATTTTCTCCTAGGATGGAAGGGCAACCGTTGATTGTTGCACGCCTTCGTTTGGGTAGCCGCGTAGGGAAGGATAGCAAGGTGGCGCGGCTAGGTTGGCATGGGGCCATGGCAAGGTGCGTTTGGCATGGCGCGGTAGGTGTGGCTGGCATGGTTTTCCATTGGCACAGGGGTGCGGCTAGCATGGTTGGCATGCCTTAGGGGCGATAGGTGTGGATGGCATGGTTTGTCATTGGCACAGGGGTACGGCTAGCATGGTTGGCATGCCTTGGCGCGGTAGGTGTGGCTGGCATGGTTTTCCATTGGCACAGGGGTGCGGCTAGCATGGTTGGCATGCCTTGGCGCGGTAGGTGTGGCTGGCATGGTTTGCCATTGGAATAGGGGTGCGGCTAGCATGGTTGGCATGCCTTGGCGAGGTAGGTGTGGCTGACATGGTTTTCCATTGGCACAAGGGTGCGGATAGCATGGTTGGCATGCCTTGGCGCGGTAGGTGTGGTCTGGCATGGTTTGTCATTGGCACAGGGCGCGAGAATTAGGGTTTTGGACCTGTCGAAACCCAAATTAGCATTAAAAAAGTACCCCGGTAATTATCTCGTTGAGACAAATTAAAGGGTTCAATAAATGTGCTTGGTTTGGACATTATTACTCAAGTTCTGTGACGTCACTGTCTGACTAGGGTTTTCCGATTTTACCCCTAAGTTAAAAACCACCATCAACACCACCTTATTTCCAGAAGTGTCGGGAAAAATAACGGCTCCTAGCTGATATAACCAATAAGCA
Organism: Papaver armeniacum; assembly: GCA_023531295.1. Lineage (NCBI taxonomy): Eukaryota > Viridiplantae > Streptophyta > Magnoliopsida > Ranunculales > Papaveraceae > Papaver > Papaver armeniacum. The sequence continues at coordinate 35,667 of JAJJWW010000068.1, forward strand.
GTGACATGGTGCTTAAGCGTCTCCTCGCCCATCACCAACTTTCCCTTCTTTACCTTATGTTTTGTCTTTTCAAATGCTTCCTTCAACTTTACCAACTTGAACTTCTTGTTCATCTTCTTCAAGGCTCCATTTTCTTCATGGGGATTATACTCATCGCCTTTTTCAGGCTCCTTCACAGAACGTCTAAACTCACATCGGGTCTTTTTTGCATCCCATCCTAGACACTTTAGAGCCAATGCATCAAGAGCTTCATAATGCATCGAAGGGTTATAGCCTTCTCGAAGACATCGACCTTCTATTGGTAGGCCGGTGATTCTCATGCAATCATCGGGAGTAATTGCCATCTCGCCAAATGGAAGATGCATGGTGGTTGTCTCCGGATAATGTCTCTCAAAAATGCAGATGCGCTAACAGTGTCAAATTGCTCATGTGCGAAACTAATGGCCTTCCATAACACACATTCTTTCACCTTCGCAACAAACTCGGCACACTCATATTTAAGATCCCATGAAGATGCCTTTTGACGACGAATAAGACGGACTGCATCATTATGATCCTACCAAAAAAAATCACACTATTAATACTTAACGAAAGAACTAATGAAACACATGTCCGAAAAAAATATATGACTTGTTTAGTTTGTTAACAATACCTTTGTCGCATAAATCTTCGCAGCCCATGAGTGTTGGTAGCCAAACAATGTTTCTCCTCCGTCCTTTGGAGTACCATAAGTTGGGTTCTTTGGTGACAAACACAAATTAGCAGGAGGAATGTGTGAAGATCTAGGACTAGGCGGCCTCGGCTACTTCTTCTCTTTAACAGGAACAATCTCTTGAATTTCTTGTTATTCAGCCTCTTCCTCTTCTTCAGAGTCATCCTCTTCATCATCTTCATCATCTTCATCCTCCTGTCCTTCTTCGAACTCTTTCTATCTTTCTCCTTATTTTCCTTGTTCTTGTTGTACTGCCTCTTCCTCTTCATCCTCTTCTTCTTCCTTTTCACCCTCTACATCTTCATCCTCATGATTGCCTTGATATTCATCTACTTGCTCTTCTTCATCGTCTTTTTCTTCTTCAACAACATGCTCAATTGTATCAATCACTTATTCAGTTACATTTTGGATTACATTACGAACATTCTCTTGGTTGACTTCCGGTAACGAGCCCTCTCCATGTTTAGCATTTTTTGCACCAAGGTTTCGGAAATATAAATGTTTTGATCCACGAGGGGTGGGAGTTTTCAAATCCTCATCTATGGGGGATTAGATCTTTTTCCTTTGCTCTTAATAAACAAAAACCAAAGTATTAGCTAAAAAAAATAGATATATTGTGTTATCAAATAAAATAAAACTAAAGAATGAAGTAAACACAACATTTGGTGTCAACAGACAAAAGTTCGGTTACTTGGTATAAATTGCGAGGTAACCGAACCAACTATTTAGCTACTACCAGACTAAAGTTCGGTTACCAGATAAAACTTGCGAGGTAACCGAACTACATATTACCCAAGTTCGGTTACCCAAAAAATTTATCGACAAAACCGAACTCAGTTTTTCCTGTGAAACAATGAGTTCGGTTACGAAGGTTTTATTTGCGATCTCATCGAACTATGAAGTTCGGTTACCAGGTATAAGGCTACAATACCGAACTGTTCTTATTTCTAGAAGTTCAGTTACCAAAATCTAAGGTTTTGTAAAATTCTCCTAGCCGAAATATCTACTGTAACTACCATTTTCAATGGGTTTTGATGATTTCTAATCAATTTCTTCAACAAATAACGAATTAAAAGGAATGGGTATGAAGGAAATTACCCGCGGATTTGCATTTGACTCGAATCAGACTTCTTTTTTCCTGTTGGATGCTTGATTTGGTCTCTCAACTTTGCTTCAAGTTGTTTATCAATTTGAATTTATTTTGGGAGATTCGCTATTTTTGCGAGACCCGGACTTGATCCTGGAACTCTCGGAGTTTGCTTGCTACGCATTGTTTATAAACGATTGATTAATCGACGATGAAATTTTTCCGAATCGACGATAAACGGCGATGTCTACGAAGAAGGAGAAAAGAAGAAGAATAAGAAGGATGAGAAGAAGAATAAGAAGAAGAAGAAGAAGAAAGTGAAAAGGCGAGGGTACCCAAATATACCTCAAGCTAAAACTTTTCCTACCTATAAGTCCTTTCTCCGAAAGTGATTGTCTATGGATTGAGTCGAGACAATGTAACCAATCGGTTCACACTTCGTGTGATCGTCTATGGATACGAGATCGAGACAATACAACAACGAAGTATGTTTACTTGATATAAAGGTTCGGACTTAACCAAACACAATAGGATTTCTTATCAAGTAAATAGGAATTAACGTTTGTGTGATTTACTTTAATTATAATAAAATAATTATAATGCGGAAAATAAAAGTAAATGACACAGCAAGATTTTGTTAACGAGGAAACCGCAAATTCAGAAAAACCCCGGGACCTTGTCCAGAATTGAATTCTCTCAGGATTAAGCCGCTACACAAAATTACACCTAACTTCGTATAGTTGAGACCAAGTAACTAACCCTATAGTTCACTTAGTTCCGTCTGTATTCCCACGCCTCCAACTTGTGAATAAGTCACGTACTTGGAACAATTCCTTTGGTTTGTATTCCAAATAGTAAAGGAACAACAAATCTGTTTGGTATCAACTATATTCAACCAAGTGATATGAGTCGGACAAAGGCTCTTCTGTTTATCTTAACATAAACTCCTTCGTCGGGTCCTTAGATCTATCTTATGTTCAATCACCCAAAGGTAATCATTTAAGATTAAGCCAATCAATACCTTTAATCACAAGGAAACGTATTGATGCCGATCTACTCAATTAATAAATCCAATCTACCACAAGGATACACTGATTATTAATTGGATCCTCTTTTACCGAAACAAGTATTGTGCACACCAAAGATTATAAAACCCAAGTCAGCTCTTCAATATCTTCTTTGTCTTCAAATCTTATTAAATCTTCAATAAAAACCTGCACACAATCACTTGAATCTCTTGTGATCAATCACGCATGTAACGGAGTCTGTTAACAATGGATTATCACAAGATCGTCTTTA
>JAJJWW010000069.1:0-69087 GCA_023531295.1 Papaver armeniacum
GAGTACCTAATAACTCAAAAACACACGTAAAATACATAATTTACTAGAAAAATAGCAAAGAAAGCATAACCAATAGATAATAAATAGGGTGTATTCTACACCATATCAAGGGGGTATGGGTCGTGGTGGTTGGCTCTGATACCAAATGTTAGGGTACCGACCCTAAACTCGTCATAAGCCCATAGGTATAACTCAACTCGAAAACCGGTTGACTAGATGAGGGATCCCATTGACTTATAAACTACCCAATTAAACCCTATCTACCAATGTGGGACTAAGGTCCCAACATGCTCGTACCAAGCACTTATGATATGATTCAAGATTTGGTAAAGCATGGTTTTCTCAAGGTCTCTTATGTTCATACATTAAGTCAGATAACTGATCTATTCACTAAGGGACTCCAAGGTTCAGTTTACTGCTCTTAGGCCTCTTCCTATGCACATGCCAAAAAAATGGTGTTTGGCATGCCAGGTGGCATGCCAAACCATTTGCGCCACTATGGGGAAACCGCTGAGCGATCGAATCCCTAGCGAGCGATATTGACAATATCGACGATAAAGCCTTTATCGCTGGCGTTAAAGTCTTTATCGCTCGATAATAATAATAACGCCGGCGATAAAATGGTTATCGCCAAGTAGTTATTCTCGCAACGGCTAGTTCCCCTATGGTTCCTATATATACGTCATTTTACCTCGACAAAAACTCACACCGCTTCTAAAGATATTACTCCTTTTTATTCTCAATTTTAAGCTTCACAATGTCGAGATCCAATGAAGAAAGGGATATTATTATGAATATGTTCAAAGTTACGTAAAGAAAGTTATCGTATGAGGTTGCAAGAAATTGACGAAGAGGAAGTCAAGATGAGAATCTAATCGAAACTATGATGCTTGTACATACGGGTCAAATACCAAGAGTTCCAGAGCCCAAAGAAGTATTATCAAGAAGATATACGTATCGAGGGAGGGAATTTTACCATCGAAGCTCATGCACGATTATTTTCTTCCCAATTGTGTGTACTCCGATCGAGATTTTCAAGGTCGATTCCGCATGCCTCGTCATGCAGTGAAAAAGATTATTGAAGAGCTTTGTCGAGTGGAACCTCAATTCAATTATCGGTTTGATGCACCGAATATTAGAGGTCATAGTCCCGAACAAAAAGTTACTTCGGCTTTAAGGATTCTAGGTTATGGCACTCCAATGGATGCGAATGATGAGTACCTTCGTATGGGTAAAACAACTTCTTACACTTACCTTTCATTGTTCTCGTGAAGTAATGATTAATCATTTTGGTCCAACATATTTACGAAAACCAACCGACGAAGATGTTAGACAAATATTAAGGGAGAATGAGGAAAGGGATTCCCTGTGAATGCTAGGTAATCTCGATTGTATGCATTGGGTATGGCATGGATGCCCTGTTTATTGGGCTGGTCAATATAAAGGTCATTATCCAAAACCAACAGTTATCCTGGAGCCGATGCTTCTTACGATTGTTGGATATGGCACGCTTTTTTGGTCTTAGGGTTCACTAAATGATATTAATGTTTTGCACAAGTCGCCTCGTTTGAAGATTTGAAGTATGGAATTTCTCCATCTGTCCGTTTCATGATCAACGGCCATCAGTACACTCATGGCTATTATCTTGCGGATGGTATCTACCCAAAATGGTCCACCTTGGTTCAATGCTACCGTCAGCCTCCTGCTGGTGCATTGGGCCATTCATACCGATATTTTAACGATGCCCAAATGGCACTGAGGAAGGATGTGGAACGCGCTTTTGGAATTTTGAAGAGGAAGTTCGCTATCATTTGTGGCCCATATCAATGCAGCATAAGCGGCTACTTCCCGGTTGATTACAATGAAGTGTTCTGACAATCCTTTTGCATCACGACCATTGATGTTCATGGTTTGTTCTTCATATTTTTGAAATATATTATCCCACATGGTGTTACCATGTTGTTGTGCACCACCGATACAATCTTGGGTAAAAAAACATAATTACGACAAATACATTCATCTTCTATCATGGTGTATTTTGCACCACGGACTCGATTCTTCTTACCTTTGCCTTGAGTTTTTGCTTGTGAATCCATTTTACAAGAAAATATATTGTAGAGGAGTTGTGATAGTTTTAGATTTGAAAAAGATTGAGAAATTAAGAAATTCTAGAGAGATTTAGAATGAGCGATAGCTTGACTGTCGCTGTCGATTGAATGACCATCGAACGACATTTTGACCATCGAGCGATAAAGACTCTATCGCTCGCTGGAAACTCTGTCGTGTATGCCTATATGCCAGGAAAAACATATTGGCATATGAGTTTGGCAGTTTGGCATACCCATAGTGGGTGCATATATGCCAAATACTATGTTTTGGCATGTGCATAGGAAGAGGCCTTAGAACCAAACTAATGCCTTATGTGAAAGCTTAGTTTGCGGAGGGATGTTTGACGTATTATCCGTCTGTTATTTTCATCTCTTATAATGTCATTGTCTATATAAGGACATGACATGTATTGTTGTACTTGAACTGAATGAATAATACAAAGTGGGAATGTTATTTATGCCCCTACTATCCATGGGTCTATCACAAATACCCTTATGAGTCTTTACAAATACCCCTAATGGCATAATTGAAATTATGAATAGATAAATAATTCACATAACATTTTTAACCTTTATTTCTTATACTTCATCTTCTTCTTTATTCTCACTCGAGAAAAACGAACGAAACTCTCTTCATCTCCATCTCCGTCGCCACTACAGCCACCTCCACTTTCACTCATCACTACCACCAACATCAACAGCGTTTCTCCACCGCCGTAACCACTACCAACATCACCAGATCTCCGACACCTTCATCTTCATCGCCACTGTGGATAACTTGATGATTAAAACCTAATCTAAAGCATCAGAAACTTCAAATTCATGTCGATTTAAACTGAATTGGGATTGAAAAACCTAAAATCGATGATTACAGTTGGTTAATACAGATTTGTTTCGCATCGGTTTGGAAGACGGAATGAAAATCGTTATCAATTTGTTGGATCTGAAATCCAATCATCTAAAACGATTAAAAATGGATTATCTTCTTTCTCTTGCTTTGAAGTTTCTGCTGGTGTTGGTGGTATTGTAACTGGTAGTGGTGTAGATAGAAAAAGATTAGATTTAGAACGACGAGATTGATGGAGATTTGCGGTGGTTCTGGTTGGAATAGTGAAATCTGGCGATTGAGACACTGGTGGTTAAGATTGTTTGTTGTGGTGGTTGAAGATGCTGGTGGTGGTGATATGAGGAAGGAAAGAAGAAGAGTATACAAATGATGGTGGTGGAGCTTATTCCCAAGGTATGGTTTCTTTTTCCAGTGCGATTCGAGAGAGAGATTTGAGTGATTCGGTGATTCGGTTGAAATCATCAACCACCAACAGGAGCAGCGAAATTTGATAATTGGTCATGTTCCCAGATTTTCTGATTTGGTGATTTCAATTTGAAGATTCGTAGAGTTGTATAAGTTGATCCCGAGATTAACAGGTAAGATTGTTGTTTGTTTTAGGTGGTGAATTTAATTCTTATTTTTTGTTGTATGTTCCAGGGAGATATAAGTGCAAATACAATCTGTAATGGGTTGAGTTGATGACAACAAATGGGATTTAGTTGTGGTTGGCTTCTGAGATGAAGTTATAGTGAACATGGGATTTGAGATGAAGTTTAGTTGTGGTTGGCTTCTGAGATGACAACAGATGGGATTTGTTGAGGTTATAGTGCATCTGCAGTTATGAGATGTAGTTGATGGTCGTGCATTGGTGATGTTGATGTTAAGAGGCCGAGAAGATGATATTGCAGGTTTTTTGAGCTTCCAATTTGATTTGTTTTCACCAATGGTGGTGGTAGTGGATGTTGCAGTGGAGCTGGTTTGTTGTGTTAGAAGTAATGGTAATATGTTGCAGTGGACTTTTGTTGGATGCGCTCAAACTATTGGAGACAACTTGACCAAGTTGCTTCCATTATTGGAGACAACTTGAGCTAGTTGCTTTCTTTTTCTGGAGACAACTTGACCAAGTTGCTTTCACTTTTGGAGGCAACTTCAGCTAGTTGATTCCATATTGGAGGCAACTTGAGCTAGTTGATTCGATTCTGAGGCAACTTGGTTATGTTTTTAGGTCCATTCATTCATCGGAAATTATCTTATACCTATATCTTAGAGTAGTTGTGACGAATTTGTGGTGCGATGGTAACATAGGGTTGTGTTGAGTTGCTGATGATGGTTGGGCTGCTGATGCTCGTACTTTAAAGTCAAGAGGGTATATGAATGCTTAGGAAGTTGAGAAGGAACTCAATATGTATTCAGGCATTGAAAGCGAACAAGAAGTTGTTATTCGCTTGCTTGTGTGTTCTTGATGGTGTTTGAGTAGGGTCATGGAAGTGTGGCTGACTATCGACTCATGTTGCAAGTGTGCATAGACGGTTGTGGTCATGAAGGCTGCTGTAGAGTAGAGTTGCGTAGCAGAGATGGAGGATGTGGTGTTGTATGGTGGTGGTTTGAATTGTTGGTTAAACATCGATGGTGTTGCGTAACCCGTTGTGGTGCAATGGTAGCACAACTGACTATATGTCGAAGATGTGTGTTCGACTCACACTAGGTTCACTTATTTGTGTATAATTTTTTTTTTTTTTTGAGACAACTTGTGCTAGTTGCTTCCATATGTGGAGACAACTTGAGCTAGTTGCTCTCCATTATTGAAGACAACTTTCGGCAAGTTGCCTCCATTTGGAGACAACTTTCAGCCAGAAGTTGCCTCTACAGATGATGGTGGTGGAATTGGTGGTTGCTGGTGGTGGTTGGTGGTGGTGGTGGGTAGTGGTGGTGGTGGTGGTTGTCGGTGGTGTACAGTGGCGCTGGTTGTCGCTGGTGGTAGTTGGTGGTGGTGGTTGGCGGCGGTGGTGGAGGAAAATGGTGGTGCTGGTTGGCGGTGGTGGTGGTGGTTGATGGTGGCGGTGGTGGTTGGCGGCGGTGGTGGTTGTGGTCGTTGGTGGTGGTGGGCGGCGGAGGTGTTGGATAGTGGTGGTGGTTGGCGGTGGTAGTGGTCGTCGGTGGTAGTGGTGGTGGTGGTGGTTGGTGGTGGTTGGTGGTGGTGGTTGTTGGCGGTGGTGGACAGTGGTGGTGGTTCTTATTTTGTTTGTTTTTTTTTTTTTTTGAATAGTTGTTAGTGGTAATGGTTTTGTATATACATTACACAAAAGAGGGTATCTTAGTAATGTATTATGCTCAGGGGTATTTGTAAAGTTCAAAAGGGTATATTTGCAATGGGTCTCATAGTAGGGGTATATAGATAATTTTCCCTAATACAAACCCATTTCTTACGGTTAATTCCCTTATCACAAATTTCACATTGTTTTTGGAACCACCATTGTCCGCCATGGGCTCACTTGAAGTTGAGAGTCCATCTCACAAACTAAGGGCAAGTTCCAAGGGTACTATTCGTTAATATAAATCACATCAAGAATTTAACGAAAGTCGGTCAACCGAAGAAAACCCTAACACAAAATTCATTAGGGGTTAGAAACACGGACAAATGTGATAGGTTTCAGTCGGTACTTCAGAAAAGATAAAAAGGAACTTGCTTTTTTTGTAGGGACAAAGATTTACAGCATACATTTGATTGTAATGTTTTTACACGGTAATTGCAAAACTTGATGAAAATTGAGAAACTAACGAAACTGAACCTAAAAGAATAATGGTTGTTGTACAACTCAATTCTGTTACAAGTAGATGGGATTCTAGTTTTGTTCTGTTGTTGTTACTCGCAAGCTTCAGTTGTTATGATACATCATCACTGTAATGGGTGATCTCCTTGATATGTCAAAGAAGAGTGCCTCAGACAATCGCCCAAAATCTTTTTCTGCAAATTAGAACATGCTCAGGCTTCTTTTCTTCAGTTTCCAGTATGTGTGATTCGACGTCCCACAGAAATTTAGAGGCGAGGCCTTTTAACCTTGAAATAATTGATTCCTCATCTCGTATGATAATGAAACCCTGCAATAATATTCTCATGAATCAGAATCATTTCTAGTTTATGGATGCAACTATTCAATTTCCAACATGTGAAGCGACCGTTGAAACTATCACATTCATTCACAAGTTTGTTTTTATATATTATATGAACATTTAAATCACTCAATACAATGGACATAAATAGCTTTTTCTAGTTATTTCTTAACTTGTCGGACATTTTCACTAACGATAGGACGACATAAAAACGATTCTATGATATTAATCTTGTGTTCTTTGGACAGGATATCTTTACTATTAGGGTACTAAAGGTAACTGCATTCGCCATCTCCATAACAATCACTCAAGGTTTTTGATTAACTCTTAGGGTCTGTTCTTGTTACAATTCACACTTGATACTAACATTACGCTCATCACATGCATTTGATATGTATTAGTCTCCATGTCTGAGGTTCAGATCTCCTCTCCACAATATGGGAAACATGTGAATAAGGTTAAGATGCATCATGCACTGTTATTTATTCATGGCAAAGTGAAAGCCACCTTCTCAAAAAAGGTTACCATAGACGCCGCTATGGAGAATGATGGAATGCAATGATCCTAGAAAGTAATAAAAATTGGTATTACATGCACGCTAATAAAAATAATGATCAAATGCAACGTCACTCTAGAATTTTCAGTATCCGTTGATTCATAATTTTAAGGCAAATGAACTCCTAAACTAAAGATGATCGCGACTTGAATCTCCCTCGGTTTTCCTCCACTACAAAGTCGATGCACAGGAGAGACTAGCTTAAACCACATCTCGATCAAAAGAAATCTGAAAAATTAAATCCCTTATCAAGGTTTACTTAGCATTCAGCACAAACACCTCTAAATCCTGCCTTGGGGATATTTTTGCAAGGTGAGAACTTGCTTCACCATAATCAGCACAGAGGAAATATTGATTCAACTATTACCCGTCTAAAGAACCTAATCTGCCAAGAGGTTAAGTCACATCATCTCTCAATAATTTTGAATCTTCAAATCAAGGATCACGAGAATGTCATACATACGCATACCACCTACAACAGGAAACAAAAAAAAGGGGGGTAGGAGGATCCCTATGTGCTATGTTCATGGCTATTTCTTGTTTAATGGTGTTCTATTTTGATAAAATTTCAAAAGCTTTCTGCATTTGACCTTCAGTATCTAGTATAAGTCCGAAGTTATTACCTGAGGGCGAATAATGCGGTCCATCTCCAGCATGATATCTTCCAATAAGCAACCTTCTCCATGGTCTTTGTAATGAGAAAAAAGATGAGCAGCATGCAGTAAATCGTATGTTCGTGGGTATGTGGAGAAGGACTCACACCTTGAAGTATCAAAAATTTGAAAGTTAAGATATTAAACAGGAGAATATATACTTGTATTTGTAGTAACATAAAACTGTCCCAAACATTACCAATCATGAAATGCACCAAGTAAACCTCGATTAAAGATAGCAACCAAGGTATTGTTCGAGCTTTTGGGCACAACATTCATCACCCACACCGGTAGCCTACTCAGTGAGGCAGCGAATCCACCATAATAAGCATTCATATCCATGACATTGCGGACCTCTTTAGTGTTAACATTCATCAGTCGCCAATAATGGTCAGTTTGTTCTTGCCAAAATACGGAATCTGAATTGAATTTCTCTTGGTTAATGCCTGTTACGAACATTTCGAAACATTGAATGAATTATTAGAAAAAGAACACTAGACAAAAATCAATCTCTAAACAGAAGAAATCCAATTTAAGCACTTGAAGAGTAAAATTGAAGAGCAGTTAACGAAATCAACAAAAACGTGATGGTCTCCTTCAGCAATTCTGTTCATCATGGATTTAAAAGATAACTCCAAAATGTTTGTTGATTATGCTTAAGTAACCGTGTCATAGGCTCAAAGACATTCAACTAATGATCTCTAAGAGCTATGGATGGGAAAATGATAAATACCCAAAATTTCATCATATACCAAAAAACCACCCTTATTTAACTAACCTTATCTAGACCAAATAATGTTCTGTAACACAAAACAGGCTGACCGCAATATGTTTGAGCGCATATAATGTTCCCACATGAAGATCTTTTAAGAATATAAGCTCTTCCCCGTAGATCATCAAAATAATGTGGCACAGTTTCACTCGTGTGACTGGCATTAAATGATACTTTTTCAAACTGAAACAGCTATATATATGTATATATCAAGTTGCTGATAGTTTCATTATCTAGTATCTGATATTGTTAGAACAGAAACTCAGTGGATCTCAAAGCAAATGCTAAAAGAAACCTTGACAAAAATAAAGCATAGCTACATAAACAGAAAAATGGGTAAAAATAATAGCCAGGTTTAAGAGACATGAGGCATCGACTAACCTATATCACCAAGACTTTCTGAATACACTGAAAGACGCTGTGGTCTAGGGGGGAGTGACTGAGTATTAGCTTTCTCGCTAGTTAATGATATACAATCTTTCATTGGTGTTTTCCAAGAAATTCCAGAATCGTCAACTGCATCACATACATCTACAATCTTACTCTCTGCATTCTGCAGTCGGCATGAGTTGCTTTCTTGTTTAACCCAGATTGCTGTCTGAACCTGTCGAGCAATGAGTTTCCAGCACATTGCTGAAGTCAAATTCGATAATTTGTCCCAAATGATTGGAAAATCTTTATCTTTTCTGTACGCAGGTGGAGCTGAATAGACAAAGTATCCATTAGATCGCAGGAGACGATCTGCCTCCTTGATCAAGATACCATCTAAAATAGACAGATAAAAGAAGAAGAAAATTGTTATTGCGTTATTTAGAACTCGATTACCTCAAAGTGATACCATAAACAAAAAAAAAAAAAAAAAAAAAAAAGCCTTAGCATATCACATTCAAGATAAATGAACATAGCATGCCACAGCAAAAAGATGGAACCACATCCACGTAACATGAAGGCGTCTGTGCCACTGCCAGTAATAACCATGTTTTGTACCCAAAACACAAAATTAACTAATTAAGTAATGCTAGTTTTACCAAGCTATGATCTCTCAAAGCACCCCTAAATGATGAGGCACCTAAAAGAAGACACTTGATTTAAGAAAAGTAAACAATTTGATGTCTTCGGTTCATGCGCCAGATCACTCTCATGGGACTCAAATGCTTCACAAATTTAGCATTTCCTTATTCCCAGAAAGCTAAAATATGAAAATTGACTTACTGACATAGGATAAATGAGATTTATTGAGCACCAGGACGGAATGACAAGTATTAGAGACTAAAACCTTTAAGAAAATGAGTAGAATGCAAGATCATTGCACGGTTGTGTTCAAAACCACTCTTTTACTATGTTTGGTACTAGCCCCTATATATGCTTGGTACTAAAGACTCTTTTTAAAATTTAAATGATTTTACAATTTAATAATATCAGACAAGTTCTTGTAAAATTTGTTGTTTGCAAAGATACCCTTTAGTGTAAGAAAGGCCCTATATAGCTTTATCAAAACTTCATCGAAAAGGGTAGGGACAAAGCTCTCGAGAATTTATCCAGACGCAAGAAGAAAAGCTAACACTAGCAATGCCATGTGTATACTGCGGAATCTTCTGGAAGAGAGAAAGGAAAGATAGGGACTTCGGATTAATGCAAGTCTTTAGAGAATCATATTGTTGACATCAAACTCTCTATTTTACTGTGGTATTCTGAGAATGAAGCCTTCAAGAATGCTTATAGTTATATACTTGTGAACTGGGAGCCTTTTATATAAATCTATCATTTTGGGGCCTTCCTCCAGGCACTTGAACATAGATATTAACCTTGCGCATAAGAAAATGGCATTGAACAGTTTTCTGAGTTCTAACTTAACATTAAATGTTATTTTGTGCTTACTCTATGATAATAATAATAAACTATTTCTTCTTTATGTCAGACAAATACCATGTATAACCACCAAATCCCATTGTAGACATCATCATCTATGGGAATTTTTTATGGGTGGTGTATACTAAGAGTCAAATGTCAAACAAAATACTTGTAATTCTTAAGAAAACAATAGAGTAGGAAGCTTACCGTTCTCATGCCAATCAACGCGACACCTTGAACAATGAATCATATCAAAGGAGTTCGATGGAAAAGGTAGCTGATTCAAAGACATTGAAGAAATCATTGCTCCAATTCCTCGCTCTAGAGCAAATTGGATCTGATTTTCGTGCCCATCTTTTGGAGCAAAAGACATAGTTTGGATATCTAACGGAAGTAAATACGCGGAGAAGCTGGCAACCCCACAACCAACATCGAGGACTTGAAAGACTCCTGCCGAACGAAGATCACCAGTCTCGTTAGTCGTCATGTTCCCTAATCTGTTTCGCCACATATCAAAAAAGAATAAAAATAAAAGTCAGATTTGACAGAAAACAAACTCATGTTAGGAATTAATAAAAGCATATTCACCCAGTAACATACACATATATTCTTCACATAATAAGCCTGAAATGTGGAATTCAAATAATACTAATTAAATTTTAATGTAGGCCCAAGGGTCAAGCCTACACATGAAACATATCTACTCCACACAAACTCATTAAAAGGAACTGGTTCGCATAAATCTTGAAGAGCTTCAATAATCGATCAAGTGAGAAGACCATAGGCGCAAGTCAAAGGTTCAATGACGCAATAAAAAAGGAGGTATCGTCAAAAAAAATGCAAGATTTTAGAGAGGAAAATTTCGAGAACTGTCAAATGAGTCATGAGAGTTACCTCTGTATATATTCAGGAGCCCCGTGCTTAAAATGAGTACCACCACCTGGGAACCACCAGAGTTTGTCTTTCTCATGTACCCAATTCTGTCCTCCTTTAACTTCAGATAGATGGGAATGATTCACATTGCTTCGCCATACATAGTCCCTACTAGTTGGCCACCTTATTGGTATTTTGTAATCTACAGGAGGAGGCACCAAGCAAAACAATCGCTTTTCAGATGGAGGACAATGCCTTTCGTATTCTTCTCTTCTCGAAGTGTCTAAATTGGGTAGCAAGCCATTTATATAAGAGGGGTCGTGGCAAGGGATATATTCATTGTAGATCAATGGGCATATGTTCATCCCTGTTTCAGGTATCGAAAGTTTTGCAGCCCTATAACTTAGAATAACTTTGTTTGAGAAACCTGAATCACCTGCAAGAATGAGTGAGAACTATCAGTTTCTACTTAGATCATAAACAGAACATGTTAAAGTGGAAGTAGTAACATAATACTGCTACTATGAACGACTGCAAGGACCAGAAAGTACTCAGCTGAATGCAGCATGCCCATTGCCCACACAATAATCTTATATGAATGTGCATGAAAGTCATGGTGTAGGCTCACAAGAAAGTCATATAAATAAGACTTCTTTCTTTTTTTAGTACCACTTTAATGGATAACTTAATACTAGATGAGTTTCTATCAGCTAAGCAAGATGTGTCAATACAACGAATGTGTCATTAATCATCGGCAATTTAACATTCCCACAGCTTTTCTACAAATAAAAATAAGAAAACACTTGAATAAAGTGGAATAATATTTCTAAAACAAGCCACAGATGAAACTTTGAAGGACCTCAACACTTTATTTACTTTGGTATCTTTCTCTCCAACACTGGACTAGCATAATGGATATGCTGTCAGCATCTTTTCATGGTTCACCAAGTGAATAGGCCAGAGATGAGTTTAAGATTAAGACTTGAAAGTTGAATAAGACAATGCACTAAATTAGCCTGATGCAATTGAAAATTTCATCAGGCAAATGCATTTACCTTATTAATAATGACAGATTTGATGATAGCGCTTATGTTAACTGCTAAAACTCAAGGCGTAACTCTGTTGAGTGTTAACCATTTCTACTTTGTTTGATCCATCTCCATGACTCTCTGCTAGCTTCGAGCATATTTCGATAGCTTAAAGTTTACTGACATTCTCCACCCAATGTCATCATTCTATTTCTCAAAGACATTCCTTCTCTCCTCTGAAAAATGGTTTCTAAGTATCTGAACTGTTATATCCTATATCCATCTTCACATTGAAGCAACATAACTGCAAGCCTAACTGTAAACCCCAGCGATGGTTCCACATCTTTATCAGTTTTGGGCGTTTTTTTTCTTACAGCTACAATTGCTATATTTGAGCAACACTAAATACAATTCTTCTTAAGCTCTTACTACTATTATTCTAAATTACTAGTGAATATGAAGCATCAAACATTCCCATTTTGTTTCCGAAATAAAAACTGTATCCGTGAAAATGAAGTCCCCCAGCAATGTAATAGTTACCAGTAGCTCATACAGACTAACAAAACAATAACTCTTAGTTTCTTTTATATTAAGACAAAATAGAAAAATTAACGAATCAAACCACAATGTAAATTCCTATTTTTCACAGTGATCATTGATAGATCAGGGCATCAAAATTCACAAAAGAAAATCCAAAAATATAAGAGGAACACTCTAACTTCAGGATCGAAATAGATGAAACGGATCTCAATAAAAAACATTCCATCTTAGGATTATATATACCTACATTGAGAAGACAGGAGGGGGGAGGAAGAGAGAGCTTACCAGGAGTAGAAGATGAGTTGGAAGAAGATATGGAGTAATCAGTGGCTAAAATGGATGATTTAGAACTGAAAAGGGTACCAGTATAGAAGGATGCAATCATGAGAAGAAGCGCAACTAAGATCAGTTGTCCTGACTTTGAATCAAACGCAGATGATAACCCCATTTTGATTATATATTGTGCCCCAATGTATCAAATTAAAATCATTCACATTTCTAATCTGAAATCCAAAAATCTAACTCCACAAGAACAGCGAGATAAAGGAAGTAGAGCAGGGGGGACTGTGAGATTGTGGGATTTTAATCGAAACTTCTGTTTTATTTAATTAGAACCCAGTTTAAGTTTAACGCTCGAACGGGGTGAGCTGTGTTCGGCGTTTTAAGGCCTATCACACACCAGCCGAGGTTCTGAATCTTTTGATTAGTATTTTTTTATTTTTAAGCCAAAGAAACTTAAACCGGGTATTGCGGGTGTCACTGTAGTACCGTGGTCTGAATTCAGAACTCCCCAGCATTAAATTCTTTACCGATTAAAAAAAAATATATTTAAACTCGAGGATATAGCAGCATCACATTCAGCACTTGGAAATATGAACCACATTCAATAATTTGGGCAATTTTTTTATTTGTCAAATATTTTTGCAAATACTATCATTTCCAACCATATGGAAAATGGTTGGTTGTGATGCAGCTAGATCAAAAATGCTTGCACGAGCAATGTATATTTATGAGTCATATAACACAGTTAGATTTATAAAATTTCCAAATTGTTGTTGTGTGTCTCATGTTGACTCTTGTCTGCTTTGTAAATTTTTTTTTTTTTGCTTTGTAACTTGTTAATCCGTTGAAGACTTAATTCATTTTTATGTAAATATGTCTTATTGTATGACTTGGAATTTCTTTAAAACGATAGTTATCGTACGTTCTTGTTGTTCATTAAATGCACTAGATGTATAGAATCAGCTTCAAAACAAATTACTTTTATGTTGTTATTCGGACAGCCATTAGCATCGCCAAGTCTCCGCACCATTGTGTGTTTATTCCAAGAAGTTGTGTTAAAGCTTTGATTGGTGTGGTCAAGGAGTTCCATCTTTATAGCCTGGACTATCCGAAGTCGCTTCATTGGTGTTTATCTTGATCCACCCTTCATTAGAAAACCCAACCATTATGTTTTTTCGTGGGGGGTGCATTTTCCGGCAAATGAGGTGGGAGTATTATGTTAGCCCATGTGAATTTTTTTTGTGGTTGGATTGATTTTTTGACGATATTGGTTGCTTGTGGTGCTTTTCTTTTTTGTAGATAAGTTCATTTATGGGCAACCTTAAGATCCAAAACATGAAGCAGAACGAGGTGCTAGTGTATGTGAGGATATTGGCTGTGAGTAGTCAGTGGAGTGTGGTTATTTGATTTAAATCAGGAGGTTTGTGTTAGTTGAAATTTGGATGTCTTGACATAGGTGTAAAGCACGAGCAGTGTTTGCAACTGAATATTAACATTGGGTTAAACTTTGTGAAATATTTCCTCGACGATGGCAATGTAATCATTTAGGGATCCATGAGGAACAAAACAGTCTGGAAGGGCTGATGAAAAAGGTGGTAGTAGTCTTAATTGGTTAACCAGGATTTTAGGGATGACTTTATATGTCGCATTACGAAGGTCGATGGATCTGAACTGAAATGGTGTTGCTGGGTGTTTAACTCTAGGTATCAGGATGATGTTGGTACATCTAATGAGTGGATGAATATTGAAATTCCCAAAGAAGTTGTGCAAGCATTTAATTGTAATTGGGTAGTATTTTCGAAAATTTGAAAAACTTACGCATATCCTCGTCAAGTCCTGGAGCACGATCTAGTTTGATCGCGGTAACTTCTTTAGTGAGCCTCGACCATTGTTGTATCTGAAAATGCGGGGTTAAACAACCACACCCAACTATTTCGTTCGACAATCTGTATGGACTAAACTCCAATATAATTCTGAGAACACCAAGTTACTGAGTCTCAATCATGAAATATATTAAAGAGCTTTATCTCTTTCTCAACATAGTCAGTAAATCAAACAGATAGAAATCTGTGAACCTGATTGTTATGAGAATAACTCGGATGGTACCAAAGACCAATGTCCGACTGTCAATCAAGTCATATCCAACAAACAATGTCGGATTTATCAATTATGATTGAACAACGCACAACCTGTGATATTTCAATTATATGAAGAAAATATAATGCGGAAAAGAAATAACACAGACACCAGAAATTTTGTTAACTAGGAAACCGCAAATGCAGAAAAACCCCGGGACCTAGTCCAGACTTGAACACCATACTGTATTAAGCCGCTACAGACTCGAGCCTACTACAAGTTAACTTACGACTGAAATGTAGTTGAGCCCTGACCAAGTCTCACACCGATTAAGGTACAGTCGCATTCCTTACGCCTTTTGAATCTCGCAAGACTCTGCGCACTTTATTCCCCTAGCTTACGTCCTTTACAGCCTAGAAGTTGCTATGACCCAAAGTCGAAGACTTATAAACAAATTTGTCTCCCACAAGTAAGTCTATTATATTTGTTGTTTCCGTCTTAAGATAAAGATCAAGGTGAACATGAAACTCAACTAATAATCCTTTCTTATACTCCCGAAGAGCGGCCTAGAAATATTAGGTACCTCGCAATAACCTAACTGATTGACAGAAAAAGTTATTGCGGAATCACAAGAGTATGAGACGAACAATTAAATTGTTGTGATTAATTTTTATATCTTACCTATCGGAGATAAATTTCAAGAAAATCTTATAGAAGATTAAACTAAATACGATTAAAAAAAGTAAAATCAGGATACGCAACTACAGAGAAAATAGTTGGAACCGGCTTCACGAATCCCAAGCGAAGTCTTTAAGTCGTTAAACCTAGTAATGGTTTTCAAAAGAACTGGAAACCTAGGTTAATGGAAAATAAACTCTAGTTGGCAACTAGGACACACGGGAGTTTCCTAGATGCTAAAGTTCCTCCTTATATAGTCTTTCAAATCAGGGTTGCTTACAATCAAAGCTAAGATAGCTTAATAACAAAGCAATTAATATCCACCATTAGATGAACTCCTGATTTAAGATTCACGCTAAGTTTGCTTAGAAAATAAGCAATTAATCAATATCCAACGTTAGATGGTATTAGCTTGATACACACAAATGAAATATACCTATATTTAGATATGGGTGAACCTTACCTAAACGTGTATAACAAGTTGGCTCAATAAAAATTAACCGAAGTTAGCGATATGAACACTTTTAGCTTAGCCATATTCATCTAACACTTCCAGATCAAATCTGATAATCAATCAATCATGATAGATAATCAAACGAATCTAAATGTGTTTCAAGAGAGTTGTTCAAATGTTCACCATCTCATAGAAATGTACATGAATAATTTGAAACATATTCGGTTTGGTTTGTAAGTGTACAAATTACTTATACAAGAACCAGACATAATGTCACGGTTTGCAAAAAAAAGTTCGCATACCTTAATACATTAAAGTTCCAGGTACTTTAGTTCGGAAACGAACCTGGATTCATGAGTATAGACAATATCGATTTTAGAACCTAACCACTGATTTTGCAAACTGAGTATGCGAACCACAGTTCCGGACCTTGCCTAGTCTTGTCGTTCGCAAACCACAGTTCCGGACCTATCACAAATAAACTCGTTCGCAAACAAGTGTTCCAAACTTGAGCTAGTACTTCACAATTCCCATATTGGGTATGCATATCGTGTGTATCCAGACATTGGTAGTAGTTCTAAAACTCTCATTCAATCAATTTGAAACATCCTTAGAAGACAACAATGGTAATCTTACACATACCACTAGCTTCAAGTAATTTTCAAATGATTACTTGATCAACACGAAACTTCCCAAGTTAACATCAAATGATTGTCTCACACAGATCATTTAAGATGTTCAAGGTAATTTTCACATGATCATCTTGACATAATATTTAGTTTCTAACAAATGAATTGTTTACAACTAAACTTGTCAAGTAGATGATAAAGCTTTCTAAGCTTTAAACTTCTATTTCGAGAAATATATAAATGAGATAAACTCGACTCGAAATTTCCAATGTGTATAACACAAAGTGTATATAACTATACGACTTAGTGTCATTAGTAGATAAGACTTCTGAGTGATAGATAAGTTTAAGTCACCACATACCTTTTGTCGACGAAGTTCCTCCAAGGTCTTCAGTAGATCTTCTTATTCAATTGGTGAACGCCGTGAACGCCGTGAAGTCTAATGCTCAACTACACATTTCTATCCTAATCCGAGACATAACTATAAGTAGACTAGAAATCAAGTATATAGTTTTGATCAGCTAAAATTGGCAAACAAGCTTGAGTTAACAACGCTTGCGAGTTCGACCGAGCAGTGCTCTAACAATATCATTAACAATTTGGAGATCACATGATAGAGGTCTTCATGGATCATTTTGTTGGGTGCAATATATTGGGTCGAGCAATGATCAATGATGAACTGATATATATGTTTTTGGTCAAGAACCCAATCATCTTGGCGATCTTTTGTTTGTTGTAGTATGTTGTTGAAGATTCTGTGAATAGTCGTAGTGGTGTGAAATCAAGTTGTATTGTTATCTCTTGATTCCAACCATTGGGATCCAACTACTTGTTTTTAGTACGTTGCATAGTTATGGAGTAACACTAGGTGGCTGAGTCTCAGATCTTTTTCCTGTTGAATAAGAAGAAAGGAAATGTATTTCCAGATTGGTGAGGATATTAGTATGTTATGCATGGTTGATATTGGTCGTTGATGTTTTTATTATTTTAGATAGATGGTTAAAATGTTCGATACTACTAAATGAGTAATCTGCTTGTTGTATCCAGTTTGATTTCTACGTTGAGAGTTGGGTACAAGTCTTCCTCTTAATCCTAAGCCGAGCCTCAACCACTTGATCAGTATGCGGGAGTATCATCTAGAGGTTTTTTAGTTTGGAGTTTTTGGTTTCCAACCATTTGATTGCCTAAATTGAGGAAGCATTGATGCATGTTCTTAAGCAATATGGGGCAAGTGTGTAAGCGCTGCAAGTGGTTTTGCAATTCTTCACCTTTGATTTGGAATTGCTCGATCAAGTCCTTTCATGATGAAGTTTTATCCCTTTTGTTTTTTTTTCCACATAAATAGATCTCCTTGGAAACCCATATCTAGCAACCCTACATCATCCATCATATTAAGAAATGATTGTTTTGAGTGGAGGTTACCAATCTGCTTTTTTTCTTTCTTTCTCGAATTAGTTAATGATTTCCCAAAACTAACCATTAGAATTGACTTGGAGGAAACAATGTTAGAAAATGTCTCAAAGGTCCTCATGCTTCATTTTGCAGAGGCTTGTTGATAGATACTTATGTAATTTTGAGAATGATTTAAGATTTATACCTCTATATGAGGTGTCCACATCAGGCATAATTCTGATTACATGTTATATATAAAAAACATGTTTGCCATCATTTGAACTAACAGTTTAGTTGTAATTTAATTTTTATTTTACGCATTTATTTGTTGTGCATGTGTTTTTTTTTTTCTCATAAGAACCTAAAGTCATACAATAATTTCATAATTTTTTTTTTGCGGTATACACATGTAATTGGCCTGAGGACATGGTGTTACAATATGAATATTATGGAGGGAAGAAGAATCTATACAATCATGGCATGTTATACGATCTCATCATTGGTACATCGATATTTCCCTTTGTTGCTCTTTGAGTATATTGAAAATGTGGGAGTGTTAAGTACACCACCAACTTTATTTCTTGAGACTATAAGACTTATTCCGTGGAGGATCTCAAAAACCAATATCCAAGGACATCCTAGTATGATCTCTTTCAAGATTCGAAATCCTACAAGAGCAAGTCTTGTTGGTTGTATTCTCAAGAATTGAATTCTACAAGGTTGATTAAGGTACTTATCTGCTTTCACTTTAATTATAAAAGAAATTACAATGCAAATATAAAAGTAAAGCAAACACATAAATATTTTGTTAATGAGGAAAATTGTAATATGCAGCAAACCCCTAGGACCCAGTCCAGATTGAACACCGCGTTGCATTAGTATCAATATTCTTCAGTATGATGCTCTTAGCTTCAGTTTCAACATTTGTGGCGTTAAAATACCCGGGGTTATTCCATTCAAGTATTCATGCTGACAGAGGTTCTGGATATTATCTTCTACATAATCAAATGAATAATATGCATGTATGCTCTTCTCTAAGGAACATACTAACCACTCCATCATTAATTTCTCAGCATGATCTTTTAATGGTGTGATCAATGCCTTGTTAACTAAGTAATCTTCATCTTTATAATAATCTACGAAGTTAGAAAGGGTAACATCTATCAATTAAGACATCGAATCTTCATCAACCAAAAGTATGACTATATCATCTGGAATATTATGATGTAATTTGGAGAAAAAAATGGGTCATTCTCACACCAGCTTGAATAAAAAAAAAAATCAGAATATAAGACATGTCGTCCACTGCTCACATATTATTTTATGGACGAAGAATCTCTATATTTCTCCACGAATGTGACCTGATTAGACACGAATTGACTATTTTTCCATGTAGCTTTTGAAACAACTGATAGAACTTCACGACAATCACCTTCCATGATAAGAATCTTACCATCAATGGTATATTGATATGAGTTATATCTTTCGAATCCCTATCGAATGCCTCGAACGAAAACTTACCTGTCATGATAGCTTCATCTTACTTAATCATAGTACCTTGGAGGAAACGGTTAGGCAACTTGCCGTTTTTACCGATTTTACATGTTGGTGTTGCTCTCAATATGTAAATGGAAGCTTAAATCTTGAGTGTGCAGGTATTTCACTGGGTAGTATATTTATTGCGATTCTAGACGTAGTTGTTGTTATGACAATGCCTAATCTCCTAACGATCGACAAAATAACGCGATATGATCAAATATATTTTTGGTGCCTCCTGGACCATCTATATAGAAGATTATAATTTATTTTCCTTCGAAGGCTCCCATAATCGTCTCATAAGTGTGCTTCGTTCAACCTTTTTATGTTCATCATATCTTCTTGAGAAACCGAAATGGATGCCTTTTATTTGATCAACACAGACACCTAATGATCATCATATTTTTCGAAGGCTCCCATAATTTCATTGATGCATGTTCGATAAATTGAGTTGGCCCAGCAAAAGGATGCCGCGAGAGCATGGGATTGGCCAAGAATTGGCCTATGCATTAGTTCAAGTCTCGACCAAAGCTTGGACAATGCACACAAACTAGTGATGCAAACTAATGCACAATGATGACCTCATTACTCAGACAAGTGAAGCGAATGACACATAGACTATATGATGCATGTCGCGTCACTGGCATCAGTTGGAAAGCATTTTGGCATGATTTGTTGTAACTTAAGCATCCAAGCAAGCATAGCTCAAGTCCATAATGCAATGATGCATGATGATGGCGCTGCATTGGGAGAGTTGGCGGTTATTAGTTGGTTACTTGTTCTACAAGAAGGCCAGACTAAGGGAACAATTTGGAAATGGTTAAAAAGTCAGTTATAACCTTAGCAAAGCTTCATAACTACCTAAGACAGGTGTGGGTCGGTCAAGACGAAGAAAAAGGAGATCGTCAGTCACGCATCAGTTTTACACGGTTATGGGAGCTGTTTCTTGGATAGATGTGTGTCCAAGGTTTGTGCATCAGTTTTTCGCGGGTTTTGGCCATTGTTTCTACCTACATAAATGGTGTAAAGTCATTGTAATCAGTAGGAGGGAATGAATACATAGTTGGGCAGAAAAACAAAATGAATAAAATGAATTATAGTTTGTTTTTTTAAGTACATAATGAACATGCTTTCAATTATCTTCCCTTAAAGCAATAAATGAATCGTTTCCTCATATCTTGTGTTATTATGTTTACGGATTTTTAAAGTGTTAGGATGGCCGAATCTATTATGATTATGAGGGTGTTAAGAGTTAAAGAGATAGCAAGTGAAAGAAATCTTTCATTATTACCAAAAAGAGTTGGCGTTGCATTTATCTCCAAAGTGTGTAAGGATGAGCAATAAAGTAAGTTATTGAGAATTATACCATTATTGCCAGTCACTGGCTTAAGAAATTTGTAGAGGCAATTTTAGGTCGTGAAACTAACCAGCATGGCTAACCTAAGACTGGGTCTTATGGAGGTTCCCAATCTCTTCCCATCTCTAAAAACCGTTGCCCGAAGTTTTGATTCTCATTCACGTTCGTTATTGGGTGGGAATCCCCACGGGAAGATATCATGAACGGATAATGGTTGTCCGTTTTGAAAAGTAAAAAACGGATAATGACTGTCTGTTTCATTCTTAAAACCCTTGCAACTTAGTGAGGCCAAGTGAGGTTTTAGCATAAAAATCGATTAATTTATATGAACCGGATAATCATCATTTGTTTTGGGGAAAACTTAATGGGACCAGTAGAAAAATAAGTGGGATTTTGAAAATGGTGGATCCAACAAATTAGAAAACGACCAACTATCAACCGTTTTTAGGGCTGGCAACGGATAGATATCCGACGGATATTGGAAGTTCCGATAAGGTTAAGGTTAAGGATTATCGGATATCCGATATCCGATAATATCCGACGGATATCAAAAAATCCAATTCGATAAGGTTAAGGTTAAGCTATCGGATATCGGATTTTTATCCGTTAAAATCCGATAACTATGAAAAAAACTGAAAACTTGAAAAAAAACAGACTCTTTGTCTTTTCAAGTTCAAAATGTTCAATGAAAAGTACAAACCCACACAAGCACAATGTTTAGAGTTAAAGTGTTTACTCCCAGTCTAGTGAATTCAAAAGAAAGTACACAACAGGCTACAACAAAGCCAACAAAGAAAAAAACAATGTCTAACAGTCACAGAGGCTAACAATATCAACACGCTAGTGAGTAGTGTAACTTAGTGTGATCTTGCTTGGCTGCCTGGCATGTTGTATCATTGCATCAACTTCAATTCAGTCAACGACTTCCATTTCTCGCATTCAAAAATCACAAAGAATCACTTGATAAGAAAATTCGACATCCAACATTTCAGTTTCTCAAAGCTTTCACCACTATAAGTGCAACACAAGGTGAGCAAGAATTTAATAATAAAAGATGAGAGCAAACATTGCTACAAAATGTCTTTCAATGTTTCACAAAAGACAAATGCATCTGCAGGGCTGGTAAAACGCTTGTTACCCCCAAGATCTGGTTTAGCCGATTAAAAATGAACCGCATATGCCTTTCTAATCTACCCAAGGGTCAATTCTAGGGGTTCAGATTTTCAAGCTTTCACATTTGGGGTTCTACAACAAGCAAATCCCAAGTGGGAACCTTAAGGTCATTCTCACTACCATAAGGAACTGAATCACCTGATATACCACTACTATGAAGAGTGTAAACAAGCAAAATGCATAGGCTTTCACTCAAAAAATCGATATCTAGTCTCAATTTTTAACAAAGAACTAAGCAAAGGAAAAGAACCAAGCAAAGGAAAAGAAGATTTACCTGCATCAAAGAAGTCTGGCAGCCAATCACTTAAGCATAGCAATGCTTGGACTAGTTATGGATTTAGTGAAGTTCTGTGTGTAGTTAGAACCCTTCCACCATCGCTGAACATGGACTCTGATGCTACACTGGTCACCGGAACAACCAACACATCCCTTGCTATCTTTGATAGAATTGGGTACTTAGCGGCACTTAGCTTCCACCAACTCAATATATCAAAATTGTATTCATCTTGGGGTGACACAGTTGGAAGAATTGGTTCTTCTAAGTATGTCTCTAACTCTCAGATTCGAACATCATATTCATCATTTTCCAACAAAAAAGTAGCATAATCTGGGTTACTTAACTTACTTGTACCGGGCCTCTTACATCGTAGAGACGAGTTGCTAAAGAAAGCAGGGAGCTGAAGTGTTGTTTTGAGATTCATACGCCTTGAAAATTTTGGTCAAGTCTCATTCTGAATTTCTCATACTCAACTGCTGCAAGTTCATTATCCCCAAAAATCATCTTATATGTGAACCTTACCCATCTTGCCTTGTACCTTGGATCTAGAACCACTCCAATGCTCATAGTCAAATTACATTCACTCCAGTATGCATTAAACTTTTGTCTCATTTTCAACCCCATTGCTCTGACATACTCAAAAATACTATCTTCCCAACTTTTGATGCTTTGGTTAATTTTATATACCCCATTATAATAAAGATTTGCAGTTGGATACTTAGTCCCTGCAAACTCAGTTGAAATATCATTAAAAGCCTCCAAACAATTACAAATTTCCATTCTTTGTTCCCACTTCTCACTTGATGGAAGAATATTGAATTCAGAATCTAAATCAGCAAGTCTTTCAAAACCTTCTCGCAGTTTAATTGCATTCTTAAGCATCATAAAAGTGGAGTTCCACCTTGTGTCCACATCTAAACTAACTTCTCCAGACAATCTACATTGTGTCAGTGTTGTTTCAAACTTCTCTTTCCTAGCTTGAGAAGCCTTTACATACTTAACACAATCTCTAATACCCTCTATAAACTCAGCTGCTACTTTCATGCCATACAACACAATCAAATGCAATATGTGGTTGCTACACCTCATGTGAAACAATTTCCCTTGAAGCAACAAACAATTCTTACCATCTAGCCACTTCATAAGATTTCTCATCATCACCCCATTAGCTGGAGCATTATCAGCAGTCAAAGCAAAAAATTTCCTATCAATGTTCCATTCTACTGTGCAAGTTTTGATAAAATCTGAGAGAACATCTCCCGTATGCGGCGATGGCACTACAATGTAAGCTAAGGTTTTGGCAATCAAGTTCCACTCATCATCTATAAAATGGCATGTAACACAACAATAACCATCTTTAGTGTATTTAGCAGTCCACATATCAGTTGTGAGACTACATTTGGAAGTCAAATTCTCGATTGTAATTGCAATTCATGTTTCATTTCAAAGATAACACCTCAACACATCAGCTTTACTTGTATTCCTACATGGCATTCTCGCAAATAGGTTCAAAGATTTAACAAACTCTCTAAAATAGAAATGCTCAACCATGTTAAGTGGATAATCATGTTTAGCAATCATTTTAGCAAGGCAGTTCCTAGTAACTATAGGATCATACTTGTAATTAAGTAATTTCACTTGGTTAGTACCTGCCTTTTTAATTGCAGTGGTAATCTTCATTTGTCCTGGCTTGTTTTCAGGCTTCTCGGGGCAGGTTTTTAGATGTTGAGCCAAGCGGGTAGTTCCTTGTTCACTACAAGCAGGTACCAACTTATGACAATGATGACATTCACCATAAAGGACAGCCATTTCCTTACCCGGATCATCTTTATCAGGCTCTACAATGATTTTCCTTGTGAATTCATCCCATGAAGGTGACCTTGTTGTGCGCAATTTCTTCCTTAAAGCAATAACAAGTGGATGATTTTCATCTGCTGCTTCTGCTAATGATCTCTTATTACCCGAAGAAGGTGTTGTTGAAGCAATTGTTGAAGCAACACTTTGATCTTCTTGTTCTGGTTGCTCGGAGTTGGGTTGACTGCTTGAAGTTCCAACTCTATTGGATGCTCTTTGACTTTCAGACATTCTGAGAACACACAAATTTGCATTTTTCATCAGCACACACATATTTGTCAACACACCACTACTTTAAGATAAACTGAGATGATGAGAAATTAAGAATATAAACTATAAATCTAAAACATAATATGGTCAACATGGACAGTTCAGTGAGCAGAACAACAACCTCAGTTTGGCAGTTTGTTAGCATCAAGGTTGGTGTAACATATTCTAAGTTGCTTAGAAAATAGAAAGACATTTACTGGGGACAGGAAAGCAATGCCTTTATCCTAGACCACTAAGTTGCGTAACTCAGTAAGTTGTGCTGAGAGGGCGGCGAAAGGAAACCAGAAAATGCATCAAGTGGTTGTGACATGCACAGTAGAAGTAAAAATACGATGACAAAGGAGAACAAAAATTCCCAACATCTGTGACATTCTATTTTTTGTACTTAACATCAACAACTCAGAGCATAACCAAGACACCTATGGTTCTTATTACATCTTTGAAGGTTCAATACAAACAAATTGAACTGCAAATCACACAACCACAACATCCATAAAGCCATCCATGAACTGAGAATCTTTAAGATACATGAGAATACAACATGTGGCTAAGCTTCACATCATTTTTTTTAATCAAAATACTAACACTTGGAAATTACAACTTACATTCTTCTTCTTTGCTGCTACTGGAGTTCTAACACCTTTCTTGGGAGCCTGCAATAAACAAATGAAGCAATGGATATGATACGAGGTTACAATCGAAAAGAGTTCAATACAAATCAAAGTGAATCAATTTAAAATATTAGCTGAGCAGAAACAACAATATGACCAAGAAATCATTCAATCACTTCAATGGGTTATATTCAAACATGAATCAGAAAGAACTATTCTAGAGAATCAATTGAAGTTGTGTAAACCCTAGAAGAGGGAGGGATTTAGATCGAACTGATATAGAAAAATCAAACCCCTAATTATCAATATTAAGTTATTCTTCGACCTCATATTCTAGTTCAGTTTAAACCCATCTCAAATCTTTCATCCGAAGCCCTAATTTTTTATTGCAACAAACCCTAATTTCATAAGAATTTCGAACAAATCGAACAAAAATCATTAACAACATAGAAGGGGGAGCGAATCAATACCTGAGATTAGTTATTGGAGAAGTGAGAACTGACTACTGAGTGATTAATCGAGAGGGAGGAGCCGGGAACGAGACTGAGACTGGGAAGAGAAGAAAAAAAGAAAAGGGAAATCAGAATTAAGAAATGTCTTCAGTCTTCCTCTCGACCTCGACTAGTATTGGTACTATGGTAAATTACTAGTACGCCCCTACCTATCGGATATCGGATATTAACCAATCGGATAGAGCCCAATCCGATTCCGATAGGTTAAGAGGAAATATCCGATACGTTATCGGATCCGAATATCCGGTATCCGATATAACGGATAAAATCCTATAGGATTTCGAATAATCGGAAACGGATCCCGGATATCGGTTATCCATTGCCAGCCCTAACCGTTTTTTTTTCATGAAATCGGGAACAACAACGGGGGGCTAACCTCTTCCCAATCTGATGTGGAAAGGCAGAATGGTTTGGGAAGAGTCACAAGACCCGGTCTAATCATCTAGGAGCCTAACTCCCATGCTCCAAGCTAGCAAACCAAATCTGCACTCTAAAGTTTACGATTTTAAAAGAAAAATACCAACGCGTCAGTGTATATCTAACGCAACTTTTAAAGTCGTTCTGGCCTCTCTCCTACCAACGACTAGTTTTTCTTCATCTTTCTTCTTCTTCGTCTTCCTTTCTTTCTCTGTTCAAATGATTGTTGAGTAAATCCCCCATCTGGATTTCGATCCTAAGCCAGATGGGGATCTAGGAAAGGGGTGAATATCATCAAAATTGCCATGGTTATGTTCGATCTTATCGTTTAGCTAAGAAATCTGGGTTCTGATTTTTATCTAGTCATTTAGGCATTTTCTGCATCATTTGCATCTATTTAAAACATTTCTTACATAGGCTGAATCTTAATATTCTAAGTCCTTTGCATCGGTAATTCTGCATTAGGCATAATTTGGAACATTTTTGCTTCTAAACATCCTGTTCTATTTCTATGCGATTCATTCATTCATTGTACTGCTATACTGCATCCTTCATATTTGTTTCAAATGTTGATTTCTTAGGCTTAATCCTCTGCCTGTAAGTTCTTTAACATAATGCATATTTCTAATTATCTTTTCATTTTTCTTTGTGATCTCTTCTTCCTCTTATTAGTGGAGGGACTGCACTCTTGCTCAATTTTTAATTTTCTACGGTTTTCTAGTTTGAAATTCTTATTTGTGTTTTTAGATTTAATGGGTGGAACTGCTCTGTAGTTGGTGACGTAACGAATAAGCTGAATAAAGGAAATTCATTAAGTAAACTTATAAACCTTGGACAAACAGTAGTACTAAACCAAATAGAGCAAGATCTTTACATAGGAATTTAAAAGAAAATATAAACAACCCTTATCTTAGTTACTTAAATCATTAATCATAGGAGAATTAAATGACAATGGTTTTTAACTTCTAACCCATGATTCAGCTCCCTCTCTTGCCGCTTCATTCTTCATCTTCTGATTCGTCCACCATTATCAAGCCTCCTGCTCGTTCTTGCTGGTAGATTGCCGATTTCTCATGTACATAGGCATAATCCATCCCTGGAGGATACTCGGTTAAAAAAGAATTGGCCGTCACCGAAACTCCGGTGGACAATCTAGTATGAAGATCTTTGATAGCTTGCTTTCCCAATCTCTCCTTCTCCGCTATGCTTAAATTGCATAGGGCCAATCTTTGTGCTTGTGCAAGGTAATGATGTAGATTTTACAGTGGTAATAATAGATTCGATTCTCGAACTTATAAAGATTCGTTTTAGACTCAAAATAAAATAGAAAACTTAATCAAAGTTGTTATCAAGATTATAAAAAGCACAGAGACTCAGGATTCCACCATTAACCAATTATCAGTGATTCAATCTAATTAATATCATGCAATTCTTTTCCGTTTAAAGTAATTCTAATATTGCAAAGTATATTTTCAAAGTGACAATTGTATATCCGAAGCATAGAACATCAAGAACCCTAGGCTAAGCATGCTCTATCAAAAGAAATCACAACTGCTCAATTATTAATCCGTAAAACAATTTTAATTCAAGGCAAATAATCATATAAGAATTTGCAAAAATCATTAAAAATAGAAATTACCACATAATAATTGGAAAAACGGCTTCCTCCGTCGCCTCATCAATGGGGTTTAGCTCCTCATATTAATCACTTGATCAAAATAGGTGTTCATAGCTTCAAAGGGTGAAAAACAAGAGAAAACTAATAAAGCAGAGAGTTCGCAACGTTTTATAGGCGTTACAAACTGACTATTACAGAGACTTGTTGCAATAGGAACTGTTACAGGAAACGATAGAACTGATATGTTGTAAAATAAAAGACTGCTCTAGTCTGTCAATGTTCTTCGTGTTCTTCAGCAGCAGCAGCAGAACCTGGTTTCCTGTAACCTCGATTTCTCGGCTCTGTGGTGTTCTAAACTTCCCCTAAATTTCTCTAAACTTCAATACCTCCCCCTGGAACTTGACTTCACCTTTTATATCCCTCGGAAACCTAAAAATCCCGATTAAATTCTTCTCTTCCTTTCCGTGCAAGTTACGGTAATAATATCTCTGCCGACTTACTTACGCAGTTCTGACCTGTCCAAACCATCCCAAACTCTCTATTAGGTAATTACATATCTTAGGAAAGATTATCTGCGATTTAGTCTCCTTGAGTCTTCCAAAATCAGGCTAACAGAGACCCGTAACTTATTTCACCTCTGTTTCCTTCTCCCGGGTTATCTAGCCCAATTTCTTCGATCCAATCAATAGTGCCAACCCTGTAATTCTCTGAGAAGTCCAGCCCACCAAAATTCCGAGATTGAATCTCTTTAAATCCTCCCAAAAATGCAAACCCTAATCTGCCTCTCGTCTGGTAAATTTTCCCGCCTTTTTCTGAAATTCAAAATAAAGAGGATGGATTCCCCCTATCCGGCAGTGGAGTCCCTTTAGCAATTGGGGGCGGAAACAGTAATTTCTGGGTGCAAATAGCCATGTGGTGCCCTTTATAAATTGGGCGCCCCTTATCCAAACTGAGAGTCCGAATAGCAGGCATCCTCCGGGCGCAACTTTTCGAGCCGATTTCTCCAAAAATGTTTATTGCCCAAAAATACCTACAAACACATAAAACACCTTAATAAGAACAAAAATGGGTACTAACAATATAGAAAATCGAGATGAAAATAGACACATAAATGCGTCTATCAGGTACAAGAAAGCTTCTCGTTGGCAGACTGTACACCGATAATACTGCATTCGATGCAGTTGCCCTTCTTGACATCTTATTACCTTAGTCGATGAAATTGGTACTCCTAAAGGAATCCTAAAGTGATTGCAAGTCATTTTTCTATTTTCTCTGCTTTTCTTCTTCTTTCTCTGATTAGGCCATATCGGTACTGGATTGTGGCTTTTATAGCCTAGGTTTAGTCAATTCAACCTCTTGGTTTTCTCATCGCTTTTAATCCCTTGGTATAGCTTGTTACAGCATTGCTCGGTCGAACTCGCATGCGTTGCTATCTCAAGCATGTTTGTCAATGTTAGTGATCAAAACTATAAGTCTTGATTTCTAGTCTACTATAGCTAAGTCTCGGACTAGGATAGAAAGTGTAGTTGAGCTCAAGAACTCCATGGCAATCATCATACAAGACGAAGGACTACTCAAGTAACTGGTGGATATTCATCGAATAAAAGGTATGTGGAGACTTGAACTTATCTATCACTCAAAAGTCTATCTACTATATCTCCTATTTTGAGACAAAAGTCGATTTGCTATATAGACTTTGATTATACACATTTGTTATTTCGAGCCGAGTTTATCTCGCCTATTTATTTCTCGAAATATGTGTTGGTAAGCTTTTGCTTTGGCCAAGTTCATCTTTACCTAGTGACGAAAGTCATGACACGTTTCAATCACTTTGGAAATTGCTTACTTTGACGGAATGTCCTCTAAGAAAGTTTCAATGATTGAAATGAGAGTTTAGATTAAATAACCAATGATGTATATAAGCATTGTGTGGCAACACATATATGTATAAGTCCCTTTTCCTTGAACCGAAGTTTGTGAACTTTGTTGATCAAGAGAACCGGAATCAGAGCCGGGAGCTAAGTCTGCGAACTCATTCTGCGAACTCAGTCCGCGAACTGGCGGAAGTTCTCTTCCCGAGAAATTCTGCTGGAGTTTGAGAACTCCTTCCGGGAACTTAAGTCCGCGAACTAAGTTTGCGAACTTGAGTTGGTTATATCTAAAAACGATTATTTGTGAACTCATTTATAAAAACTAAGGAATGAAAAATGCAAACCGTGGCTATATAGTTCATGAACCGATTCGAGTGAATCAAATCTTTTTTGCTTCGATTGTGTCTTGTGTAGTTACATAAGATTTCTATGCAATTGAACAACTCTCTAACTAGTTCATTTGAGTCATTTGAACTAGTTATGGTGAAGAAGAATATGGTTGATATGAAAGTGCTCATATGGCTAACCATTTGGTTAACTATTGTTGAACCAACAAATGTTCATGTTTGGGAACGGTTACATAAACCCAAAATAGTACATTTCATTTGTGTGTAACAAGCTAAGTTTTCGATCCAACGGTTGAAAGATATTAGCTTGAATCTAATCAGGTTTTCATCTAATGGTGAATATTGAATGATTTGTTACCAAGCTAATATTGATTGCAAACCCTGATTTGAAAGACTATATAAGGGAGAACTCTAGCAACTGGGAAGCCTAATCCCCACACCTTCTGTGTGATACTAGTTGTATTAGCTAGCGTCGATTCTCCTTTAACCTTAGGTTTTCTTCTTAAACCAGGTTAACGACTTAAACACTTCATTGGGATTGTGAAGCCAGACCGATACTACTTTCTCGTAGTTGTTTGATCTAATCTTGCTGATTCTATCATTTTGAGTACAATCGTAACGATTGGATTGAGATCTTTATCTCCGATAGGCAAGATAGAAAAGTAGTCACAAACATCTTCGTCTCATCGTTTGTGATTCCACAATATCTTTTTTCGCTGCGTCGATTAGGATTATTGTGAGGTGATTGATAATACTAGGCTGTTCATCGGGAATATAAGTCCGGGTTATCAATTGGTTCCTGTTCACCTTGATTTATCAAAAGACGGAATAAAACTCATAGGTATATCTGTGGGAGACATATTTATCTATTCTGTAGACTTTTCTGTGTGCTACAGATTTGTTTATTAAAGTCTTCGACTTTGGGTCGTAGCAACTCTTAGTTGTGGGTGAGATCAGCTAAGGGAATCAAGTGCGTAGTATCCTGCTGGGATCAGAGACGTAAGGAGCGCAACTGTACCTTGAATCAGTGTGAGATTGATTGGGGTTCAACTACAGTCCAGACCAAAGTTAGTTTGTAGTAGGCTAGTGTCTGTAGCGGCTTAATACAGTGTGGTGTTCAATCTGGACTAGGTCCCGGGGTTTTTCTGCATTTGCGGTTTCCTCGTTAACAAAATTTCTGGTGTCTGTGTTATTTTTATTCTGCATTATATTTTGTTATATAATTGAAATATCATAGGTTGTGCGTTTGAATCAATCAATTGTAAATCCGACCTTTGGTTGTTGATTGAAATTAATTGATCGTTGAACATTGGTCTTTGGTACCATTCAAGTGATTTCTCTTGTATTCAATTAGACTCGCAAATTTCTATTTGCTTGAGACAGAATTGAATCGAGAAAGAGAGATATAACTCTTTGATATACTTTATTAAGATTGAGTCTAGTTGATCCTCTTGAAAGTATATTGGAGTTTGTCCATACAGATTGCTAAGCGAAATATTAGGTATGGTTGTTGTACCCTCGGTTTTTCATAGCTTTACGTTTTGCTTAGAAAGTTTTAGACATCTTATCTTCTTGTGCTTCTCGATCTCTCAGAAATTTTTTGATTAGTGGATTTCTGCATTAATAAGATGCAGGCTAATCTAGACATGGATAGATCTCTGCATTAATAAGATGCAGGATAACCTAGACTATTCACGACAATCCTTTGATTTAGACCCCTACCCTTCCGTATCCTCGTTTAGGAGCATCTCGATGAGTAACATTTTTTTAGAAAACCTTCAACCTACCTTATAGTCTGTATTTTCCTTATTATTTGAAAGCGTACGAGGGTAGTCAATCTGTTCAGCATTTATTCATGATGCTGCTAAAGCCTACTGTGTAATTCATGGTCTCTAGTTAGGGTGTCACTCTTTTGTCTAATCCTAGGAAGTTAATGCACTCAGTACCTCTTTGCTTGTCTCTCTCTCTATTTCTGGTTGTCTTAATTTGATTGGTCGAGGATTATTCTAAAATAAGTTCTTTCACTTCTTTAAGGTGAGTTTTTCGAGATTTTGTTGTTGAAATAAAGCAGTCAGTTTAGTTAATTTATAATGATGTGGATAATTTTCTTCTCCAATACCCCTTATATCGTCTCTTTCTCTCTTCTTGCGGTTGTGCCTTTCTCCCTTCTGAATGATCTTAGTTTATCCTTTGCTTTCATTATGAGTAGTTATAACATATACAAACACCTCAGTGGTCTTTATGTTGCTCAAATATACGCTAATTACACCAATTCTGGTATTCTACCAACCCCTTCAGCCTTAATGAGAGAATTTGGTATTAAAGACAATAACATTTTGGCCAGATTATTTTCAACAGAAGTTTATAACACTTAAGATATTAAAGGAGTACTGCGACAATTTTGGGGTCTTAACATAGGTTTTCAAATCCGTGAAGTCGACCCAAACTTGTTCATCATTACTTTTCGTATGGTGGATGACCTAAAATGGATTGCCTTAAATGGTCCGTGGTACCCATATGGTAATGTTCTTTCTGTTAGATTTGCTTTCCCTGGTATGCAAATATCAACTGAATCTGTTAAGGAAATCCCTCTTTGGGCTTGTATCTCAAATACTAGACATGAACATAGAGTAGGAGAACGTATCGGTCTTATTGCAAGTAGGATAGGAGTTGTTAGTCGAGTAGAGAAGGGAAGCTTTGATTGTGAACCAAGAGTCCTAGTTTGGGTTAATATTGAAAAACCATTAGTTATGAAACTTCTAGTTAAAGTGGAACAATATCCTGTAAGAGAGCTTTCATTCACCTATCTGAATCTCCCTTCTAAATTCTGTTTGCATTGTCATCATTTCGGTCACAAGCTCAATCAATGTGCAATTCTTCAGCATAGACCTTTAGAGGATATCCATGACATCTCAATGCCATCGCCGGGTCCTGCTGATGATATTTTCTGGCTAGAAGATACTCCAATCCACATTTGGAACCCACAAGATAATACTGATGCACATGGTAACATGGAATCTGTGGAACATTTCTTGGCTATTCCAGGAAATAGAGAAACTTTGTACGAGCTATATAGAGAAGAACATCCTATGGTTGGACAATCTAGTGCCATTCCATCTGCTGCAGATCGTGGCTATGAGGTGTTAGGACCAGTAACATATGATGAAGAGATGCCGCTCGCCTCAAGTTCCATCTTGGGAAAAAGAACATTTCCCTTCAATCTGCCTGAAAATTTTATCCCTCTGCATGGATCGAGATCATAGTCTGCTGGATCGGGTAACTCGGAGACTCACCGAGTGATCAACTCAATAGTTCAAATGGATAATAACCCGGAACAAGTAATTGAGTTAGAACAAGTCATTGGCATTTCTACGGGTCCTATACTAGAACCAGAACCTCTTTTAGTCAATCAGAGATTATCATTCCCTTCCCCCCCTTTTGAAGATGCTCAAGAAACCCTTGCTTCTCCAATCTCTTCTGAATCTACCGCTTCTTCCATTATTACATCCCATGATAACATTGCATTTCATGATAACACCGTACATCCTAATCTGCATCCGTTGCATTCATCATTTGCATCTCCTAAAACTCTTCCAAAATCTGCATTCAAATTATCAGTCCCGGATTTCCCATCCTCTTCATCGTCTAAAGGACCAAGAATTTTGGTCACGGATTCGGATGGATTATTTAGCATTGATCAATATGGCTCTAATCTCAAAGAACAGAATCGGGCAACAAATGATTATTTACCGGTTCCTTTCATTCTAGATTCCCCATCTGAGCAATTGGTCGAAATTTAGGTAACCCTATTCCCCTAAACTTGTTTTATCTAATTCCATATAATTTCTGCTCAATTTGAATCGGCCTAGATAAATTTAGTGCTCTATTAGTATCATGTTTTAAAAATATTCTCTTAACTTATCCTTAGTAGTTGTGATGTTATAATTTTAACCATGAAAATCATTGCATGGAATGTGCAAGGGTGTGGAAACCCCTTTACCCAAAATCACTTAAATCAGTTGATTCAAGGTGATAAGCCTGAAATCATATTTCTTTCATAAACGAAATCTAAGAAACAATTAGTTAAAAATCTTCTAAAGGATTACCCCAATACTCATATTGTTGACCCTGTTGGATTAGATGGTGGTTTAGCTCTAGGATGGGTAGATGGCTTCTAATTTGAAATTGTACAATGGAACTTAAACATGATAAACATTCTAGTTCAAACCAATTCTTAATCCAAGAAATGGTTGTTAACCTGCTTTCATGGTAGCCCTTATCCTTCTAACAAAAACCTAACATGGGATTTTCTCACTGACATAGCTAAACAAGTAGATAAGCATTCTATGCCATGGGTTCTTCTAGGTGATCTCAATATGATTTTCAGTCAGGAAGAAAAATTTGGAGGTCTACCCTTCAAGAAAAATGACTGTGAGTACTACCAAAACATTTTGTCTAAAGTTGGACTTCTACACTTAGGATTTGAAGGATATGATTATACTTGGAATAATCATAGGGAGGGTGTGGCCAACATCCAAGAGAGACTTGACAGAGCTATAACTAACATAGAATGGAATTCTAAATTCCCTAATGCTGAGCTCACCCATCTAGTGGCAGCTGGATCTGACCACTGCCCTATAGCCTTAAATTTAGATACTACCAGCATTAAAACTTCTTACACCTTTAAATTCTATGATACTTGGCAAAAGGAGAGCTCTTGTGTCCAAACCATTAAAGAGTCTTGGGATAATGTTATCAGGGAGAATCCCACTAATTCTTTAATTTTGAATCTTCAAACCTTACAAACCAACCTAGATTTTTGGAAGAAAAACATTTTTGGACTTCCCTCTAAACAAATCAAAAGAATCCTGTCACAAATTGATAACTTGAACAGTTCCAATTTTGTGTATAGAAAAGAGGATAAAATTAAGGAAAAGCTCTCACAATTAGAAAACCTCTATGCCACCCAAGAAGCCATAGCCAAACAACAATCTAGAGATAACCTTGTCCAATTAGGAGAAAAAAAACACTAAATTCTTTCATACTAAGAAAATGAAAAGAAGAAAATGAAATAACATAGAATGCATTAAGAGGGGTGATAATGAAATAACTTTCAAAAGGACTGATTGTTAAGAAACTCTGTCAGA
This sequence comes from Papaver armeniacum, assembly GCA_023531295.1. NCBI lineage: Eukaryota > Viridiplantae > Streptophyta > Magnoliopsida > Ranunculales > Papaveraceae > Papaver > Papaver armeniacum. The sequence goes on from JAJJWW010000069.1 coordinate 34,823, forward strand.
TTATTTCTTGAAACTTTTTTAAGCCCCTTCCTCTCCACCCTGTCCTAATCCCTTGCTTTTTCAAAATATCCAACCTTGCATCTCTTCTGAAGAAAATACTATCTTAAACTCAGTCCCCTCTGCTGAGGAAAATTGGCAAGTCATCAAAAAACTTAAGCCAAACAAATCACCAGGACCAGATGGATTCCCAGCTAGTTTCTTTAAACTAAATTAGGAAATAGTAGGAGAACAAGTAGTTTCTACTATTCAACATTTCTTTGAATCAGGTGAGCTACATCATGAGTTCAATAAAACTTTTCTCTTTCTCATCCCTAAGAGCAGACATCCTAAGGATGCTAGTGGTTTTAGACCAATTGGTCTGTGTAACACAATTTATAAAAGTACAACAAAAATTTTAACAAATAGGATAAAACCTTTACTTAACTCTTTGATTTCTCCATTCCAAGATGCTTTCCTCTCTAAAAGGCAAATCTCTGACAATATCATTATTGCTCAAGAGATAATTCACTCCTTTAAGAAAAAGAAAGTTAAACATGCTGGAATGGGAATCAAAATTGATATGTCCAAGGCATTTTATAGAGTAGATTGGGAGTTCTTGATCTCTGCAATGAAAGCATTTGGGTTTGACAACTGTTTTTGCAAACTCATTCATCAATGTATATCAACTTCTTCCATAGCAGTTTTGCTTAATGGTAGCCTAGGGGAGTATTTCAAACCAACTAGGGGACTAAGACAAGGAGATCCTATTTCCCCTTACTTATTCATCATTTGCATGGAGATTTTCTCCAGACTACTTTTAACCAGTGAAGAATAAAAGTTGATCAATGGAATCAAGATAACTCCTAAGAACAGTCCCATTTCCCATCTTTTTTTTTGTTGTTGATGATTGCCTCCTTTTCATTAGAGCTGATCTTAAAGAGTGTCATAATATACTTGATCTAATTGAATCTTTTGGTAAAGCCTCAGGTCAGTAAATAAATTTTGACAAATCAGGAGTCTTCTTTAGTAAAAAAGTTCAGCCAAAGCATCAGAGAATGATTAGCAAATTACTGAAAATAAAAAAAATAAATCCTCTAGACTCTTATCTAGGAACTCCCCTTTTCATTAGTAAGGCCAAAATAAAACTATTTGAAGGATTAGTGGAAAAGATGGAACACAAAATACAGAGTTGGATGGGAAAAATTCTAGCACAGACTAGTAAACTGGTGCTTAATAAGGCAACTTTAGCAAGTATGGCCAGTTATCAAATGAGCTATTTCATTTTACTAAAGAAAATTACAAACAAAATAGATGCCCTGCAAAGAGACTTTTGGTGGGGAAAGGAAACTGATTGTAAGGGTTATTACCCCAAATCCTATCTCTGTAAAACTAAAAATAAAGGAGGATTAGGATTCAGAAATGCTCAAAAGTTTAACTTAGCAATGATAACTAAATTAGCCTGGAGATTATTAACTGAACCAAAAGCCATATGGGTGTCTCAATTAAAGCCTAGATGCTTCAGAAACTCTTCTGCTTTCAAAGCTAAAATCCCAACAACTAGCTCATGGATCTGGAAATGTATAAGTAAGGGGATTCTACTTGTAGAACAAAATAGCAGATGGGAAATAGGTAATGGTAACAGTACCAATATCTGGGATGATATATGGATACCCAAAATGGAAAATAACCTTAGTAGTTTTAGGACAACTACTAATACTCACTTAACACTTGTGAAGGATCTAATTAATCCAGTCAAAGAACGCACCTCACTTCGCCTCACCATTAGGGTTTTATGATAATTGCACTCAAAAAGATCGATTTTTTAGTCTCTCATGTGTGCTTGCAGAATAAAAGAGAAATCCTGCACACGTTGTAGGTAAGAAGGATAACCTTCCGAAATAAAATCTGAGACTCCACGGGTGAAGTGTGGACAAAAGTGGAACTCAACCTTAGTTTTTGAAATGTTTCTGAACACATTGCTAGGGAATAATCAATATACTAGAGATAAACAACAATGAAAATAAAGGAGGATTAGGCCTAAGACAATTCAAGTATGTAATGATGTGCTCAAAAAGTTCCCCAACGAAGCGCCAAAAACTTAGCGAAAGATAGATAACTAAATTAGCGGGTCGATCCACAGAGACGAGGGGTGCTTATGTGATCTAAGGGCTTATTCAAGATTATTAAGCGATCAAGTTGAAATGTGACACTAAACTAAGGCAAGAATGAATTATAAAGCCTCTAAGCCTAGATGATCATTCTAGTGTTAGCTAACTAAAAGGCTCACTAATGCATTCCTAGTATGGTGGCACATCTTTTTATAGTACAAACCATCACAAATTCATTTGATCCAAAGCATTAAAATCCCAACAACTAGCTCAGAAATGTATAAGTCAAACCCATACCCTGAATCGGGATTCTACTTGTATGCTTGTGAACAAAATTTAGCCTCGTAGGATGCGAGAGGAAATAGGTAATGGTAATAAACTTCAATTCTTCGCTCTTTGGCTCCTGAAGGATCTAATTATTTATTCCATATGGGATAATATCTAATTTATAAGCACAGAAGATGAGTAAAATGCCAATAAAAAGGTGTATAAAATGCACTATTTGGTGGAACTCAACCTTAAGCCAACCAAAAGCCATATGGGTGTCTTTAAAGAAATGTTTCTTTCAAAGCTAAAAACACATTGAACTAGGGAATAATCAATACTACCCAAAAGAACCTTAGTAGTTTTAGGACAACTACTAATACTCACTTAACACTTCAAAGAAAGAGACACACTTAGATGGCTTCCGACAAAATCTGGAGTTTTCACTGTGAAGTCCATGTATAACAAACTCATTGAAAGAACTGTAAATCATTACAACCTAGGACAGCCAGATTCATTTTGAAACAATTTATGGAATCTAAATGTGTCACAACGAATAAATTTTTTTGCTTGGAAGTGCTTACACAATGCCATTTCTACAAATCTGAAGATGTTCATCCTAACTGCTCCTTTGGTTGTAATGTTGCTGAATCCATAGAACATCTCTTGCTCTTTTGTCCCGTTGCCAAGTCTGTATGGTCTACAGAGCCATCTCCAGTAGAGCTTAACTTTGAAAATTCAATAACCTTTTTGGATATCTGTAAGGAATGGATAGGGAAAACAAACTCAACTATACCCATAGAGATAATCTTGACAAAGGCTTGGTTCATATGGAAGGAAAGATGTAATAGATCTTTTGAAAACAAACAACAAACTAGTGCTCAAGTAGGTTTAGAAATAAAAAGATTTTTAGAATTCTGGTATACGGATAATATCCCAATTAGGAAACTTTCAAGTGACAAGCAGGAAACCCATAAATGGACTCCTCCTAAGAAAAACCAGCTGAAACTCAATATAGATGCTGCCTGGATTTCCTGTTGATATACATGCAGGTTTCTCTTTAATTCTTAGGAATGATGCAGGAGACTTTGAACAAGGCAGTGCAGGATCACTCACGGCTACTACCTCTGAAGAAGCGGAAGCCTTAGGTCTGTTGCAGGGAGATAAATGGGTTGTTGAAAGAGGATTGTCCAATTTTACTGTGGAAGGTGACTGCAAGAACCTTTTTGATTATCTAAATGGGAAGGAGTCTCAAATAGCTTGGCAGAATCAGACTATAATGGATGAAGTAAGAAGAGAATTCAACCTTTGTCATAATTTTTTGGGTTTTTATTTTGTACCACGAACAGCAAACAATGTAGCTGATGTAATGGCTAAGGAAGCCAAATCCTTTAGAAACATTCTCAACTAGAGGAAGGAACCACCTTCTTGTATTATTTATGCTTTAGAAGTAGATAAATCAAATGTTAGGGTTGACACTACTAGCCCAACATTCGATGGCTCTACTTAGAATGATGTACGGGTTACTAACTCCCCAAGTTAGTCTTTTGAATGCATTTAACTTACAAAAAAAAAAAAAAAAAAAAAAAAGGAAAATACCGTAATAAAAATCAAAAAAAAAAACGTAAAAAATTACTATCTCAAGAAAAAGGGAAAAAAAATTATTAGAAAATAATAATCGGTCAGCGAGTTATAACTCCAAAGGTGTCACTATTCATCCACAAAAAACCCGTCAAAACAAAAGTAACACAAAAACCCCAAAAAACAAAATTTTGATGAAACCTCATAGAATTTGACGAAACCAATTTTTGGTTTCATCATAAAATTTGATGAAACCAATTTTGAAATTTGGGGTTTTTGTATCAATTTAGTTTAAGATGGAGTTTTAATGAATCCCAACATTTGAGTGGGGGTTTTTGTACCACAAGTTTGGTCACCTTGGGTTTTATGACTAGTTTTGAAATAATAAAGGGGAAATTAAAAATTCGAACCTGGGTCCAAGAGCATAGCTCAGCGGTATCCCATCAACTCCAGTAAGGAAAGTCAGGGGTTCAATCCCCGCCGCCTTAAGGTTTGTAATAGATTAGTTGTATAGTGGGTTTAGCGGTGTTGGGTCTGGTAGTGGGGCCAGTCCAACTGGCTGGGTTCGGGTAGGGGCCTGGGTTCGCGTATCAAAAAAAAAAAAAAAAAATTCGAACCAATCTACTAGTTTAGAAAATTTTTTACAGTGCCCGTGTCCCGCAACTAAAAGGTTAGAGAGCCCTAGAGGGAAGAGGACACCGACAAGGCAACAACAAGTTCAGTGGGAAGTGTGATGTCTCTGAGAGAAGTGAGAATGTGAAGTTAGGATTCTTGAGAAGCTTAGCATTAAGCACAATGGCGTTTTCATTGCAGATATTTTCGTTTTCCGTGCCCAAACGAAAACATTTTACTTCATCGAAGACGAAGAAGAGGAACTCATCTTCCTCCATGCCGATAATCTCTGCTTCCTCTTACAAGAAATTCGTTAACTTCGCTTTAGAAGAAACCCAACGCCATACTCACTTACTTCCTTCGCCATTACAGGTAAGGTGGGTGTTCTTCACCTTTCTTTCTCTATCGGTTTCACTCTTGTGTGAGATATGTCTGAATTTTGGGCCACTACCACTAAGTGATTTTCTTTGTTTCTGGGTATTAATCAAATGCACAGCCTCAGAATGCTATTTTTAGAATTTTCTCTAGAAAATCATTAGAAATTTGAGTAAACGATTCCAAAAATGTACCAATGGAGCATCAGAAATGGAAACAGGCCTCTAATGGAAATGAATTTCTAGTTACCAAACTCTGATTCAGAGTTGCAATTGTGATTATTACATGTAGTAGGTTTTACTTGTGAGTATTTTATAATTTCATTACTTGTATTTTATTACATGTTGTCACATTCAAGATTTCAGTAACACTATTTAACTAAGATGTGAGGATAGTATGTCAAATTTAGCAAAATTATTTAGTACCCAGATCTGGGCATAGGCGGCGCAACTAAGTTGTAAAATTATTCTAGCAGAGGTGTAAATTGTTCTCACTTGGTTAAGTTAGTTGTCTATGACACAGTTGAGAGACTGAGACCAGAAATTAAGTAACAGTGTGGACTTATAAGAATGTGGAATACATACAGTAGTAGGAAATTGTGGGATCACACCTACATGAGTCTAAAAGAATCATCCTTGATTCGATTCTAGGAAAACTTAGCTATGAAGCTAGATGTACTTGTTCCTTGCCGCATTGAAATGAAGATTGCAAATTTTCTTTCTTTAAACTGGTAGATGAATTTCTGTTGATCCTACATTTGTTTCTCATTTCAATCCAACTTTAGGCCAGTTTTAACCATAGAAAACAAACTCGTTGCTTTAACCTGGTCCTATCTTCTGGCACCTGTGTACATCGAACATTCATATTCCCATGAATTGGGAAATCAGTTGGGAGGAAGTACATTAAAATATATAGTAATGCATGTAAACTGGACGAATGGATACCTTACATAGATGGAATGTAGAGAATAGGGCGTTTGACGTTTGTAATACAACTCTGGGAAGGTCACGAAGTGGAGCTATAACATGTCTGAGAATATTTTGTGAGGATTCGATATCACTAATCTTACTCTTTATCCTCATAGCTAATAGTAGTAGATAGAACTAGATGCAGTGTTGCTTCTTAAATTTCTTTTGTTTTGTGGTCAGCTGGATATAGAATGGCTTTATACTGTGAGTTTCGAATCATCCCTGGTTGTTTTTGTGATGAATTGTACTTTCTCTATTGTTGATAACAGCCTTACCATGTAATTTTTTTCCCAGGAAAAATTCTATCTCATGAAGTCCATAGATGAGAAAACAGAACTTGAAATGCTATCGTTTCAATCTTCCAAGATTAGACTGCTTCGTGGTTTGACTATCGATGGGAGTGATTCTATGCAGGTATCTTTTAGATTGCACATTACTTGCATAACATTTGGAAAATGCTTCAAAAAAAAAAAAAAAAAAAAAAAAAAAAAAGAGAAGAAACATTTGGAAAATTGGATTTTGCAACTCTTGGACATGTTTGGATAATCTGACTTTTGCACTTAATGTTGCTTCCTGTTTGTGACACTCATACCCAATGCATACATGACACTGCTGCCGCATAGTCACCAACGAGGTGTAGGGGTTCTACACTTCATTCCTTTTTCTTCCCCAATTATTGAGATGCAAATGAGGCAAAAAGTGAACTTGAGTTTTATATGATAGCTTAATCTGCACATTGTGTGTTTCCAAATAAACTTTTTTCCTTCTTAGATGGAGGTCTAGGCTTATGTTCCCCTCCACTTATTTGCTCGCTTCCTTATGAATAGATTTAACAAATTTCTCCCTATGTGGTTCTACGAGATGCACATTTCCTTCTAACTGGCCAAGCACTGATAATAAGCCCTCTTTTCTATATCTCCTGCTATGTTGCTGACTTGTGAATTTGTTATGCGTCTTCGAATGTTAACTATATTATTGGTACTAGAGTATATTAAGATGCTTTTAATTTTAGCCGTTCCTTGGGAAAATGTGGATATATCTGAATCATTTTGCAGTTGCTTAGAAGTTAAATCAAATGCATCTCCCTTCTTTTCAAACAAGTTCTTATTTACCTTGTTTCCTGCAGGTCATGGATTTTGCTGTTTTCCCAGAACCAGAGTTTGACCTACCTATTTTCTGTGCCAACTGTGTCACTGTTGGCAGTGTAAATATAGTTGTCTTGTGAGTTGGTTCTCAGATTTTTGCGCAATTTTGTTTCTGAATTAGCGCAATCTTTTTGTTTTTCCGTGTTCTGTTGATTACTTCTTAATCAGAAAAAAAAAAACACATAAATTTCATTCTGTCGTAGTATGATTATATAGCAATATTTTCTGCTTTCAAGTTTTCTTTAGTGGAGCAAGTCTCAGTGTTCTCTGCTTAGATGAGTGGCCAATCTTATGATTCCTGTTCCCTACAATAGCATTTTGGAGCTTATGCTTAATTTCTCATTTCTAGGGATCTTAATCCTTTGCATGATGTCATCATCGAAAGGAATTACAGGGAGAAGTACTACAAGAGTTTAATGCCTCTTGGGCTGAAATATGCTGAGGTATGGAATTTTTTTGAAACACGTGCTTATAGATTCATAGAAGCATCAGAGAAGTGTAACAATTCTCTGCTATTTCATTTTTGAGGTCCTTAAATGTTTGTTTTTCCAGCTTTTACCTTGGGGAGGCAAGATAACAAGTGAGTCATTGAAATTCTTTTCACCAATTGTCATATGGACCAAGTTCAGTTCAAGCCAACACAATCACGATCTTCTATTTGCAGCATTCATGGATTATTACAAGGTACTTCAGAATTTTTGTTGTGCGATTTTGGTTGAATGAATTGTCTATTAAGACCTGACTAACACCGTTTATCAGATAAAAATTAACCTGTCAGTCGCCTATGAAGTTCGTAGTTCGATTTTTTTTCTTTTCTCGGGACTTGATTTTTTTATTTTTTTATAAGCTGGCTATGACTTCAATAAAAACACAAACATATGCTATTTATTGTTACTAACAGGCGTGGCTTGAGATAATGGACCAAGCAAAAGAAGAGACAGATACTTCTCGGGTTATCTGTAACCTTGGGGCTCAGCATAGATATCTGACATGGAGAGCAGAGAAGGTAGCTCCTTTCCTTTCTTTGATTCAATTGCTCTTTGCTCGTCAAAATTGACATTGGAATCATGTGTTGTTTCTTTGTTGTAATTACTGAAAACCAGGATCCTGGTCATCGACTGTTAAAAAGGTTGATAGGGGAGTGTAATGCACAGGTATCCTCCTCCTTGGTCAATAGGAGATTCTGTCTGATTACCGGCTTTTCCTTGTGTTTATTAATCCATATACTTTGGTCAATTGTGTAGGAAGTGGTGAGGGATTTCCTATTTAATGGAGTAACTACACTAGGAGCTAAAACATTTGCAGAATACTTTCCTGAGTATCAGCAAGAGGATGGATCAATCAGTGAGAAGCGCAGTATGGTTGGGAAGTCTTTTGAAACTCGGCCATGGGATACAGGAGGTGAATTTATTGGTGAAAATATTATGTGATTGTTTATTGTCTTCATCTTTGTAGGTATTATGTTTATAGAGTTGTAGAGTAAGTTTTGGATTGGCTTCTTGCTAGTTAAGGTAATGTTTGTAATTTCTTTGCTCCGCTTTTCTTCTGAAATTAACCATACGTTGTAACTTTAGACTACTCAAGTTGTATACTTGTATGTTATCATGGTTGTATGAAGTACCAATAAAAGTTATCACCATACTTTTGGAATACAGGGTTGCAGAAGTGGTTGAATTTTATCCCTAGTAAGAAATAGTATTTGGATTTTGAGATTCAACAATGTGGATCTGTTGCCCTGGTGATAGGATAGGAAGAATCCTGATGAAAATTAAGGCGGTTTATGGAGGTTGATTTCCACTGCGGTCAGGTCTAGCTTTCTGATTATGGCTTTGGACATCTTCAGTCTCCAGAATAATCAGAGCACTTGGAATTTAGCAATCTGTTATGGCCTAGAAAGTAATTAACAGGATTTAATAGGCTAATCAATGTCTTAATTTTGAGAGCATTAATTTGTGGCTTTAGCTTGCTTGAGCACTAAACGTTTGCCCTTTCACAATACCAGATATGGAGGGAACCCATAAAACATTAGAGTTCTTTGAGTTTAAGCAATGAAATGTACAGCAAAGGACAACGTCATGCTTACTTTGTGAATGGGCAATATTCTCCGTAAACTCAACTTCCCTTGTGTGAGCACTTGGATTGTTGAACCTTCACATTTATGCAAATGAAAGCTGCACCTGCAACATCCTATATTTGATCCCTAAAAGACTCTTAAACTGCCATACTTACGTATACCAATATATCTAAAGTGGTATTATGGTAGTTCCGTCGTTTCTCCTAAAATCTCTCATTTCAGATGCATAAAATGATACCAGAAAAAAAAAAAGATCAATATTTTGTGTTTAATAAAAAACAAAGGCACAGATAAATCATAGTGAAACAGAAAGGAAAAAAAATGGTAAAAGGGAAAAAAAATGGAGACTGATTTTTACTTATGGATACAAAAAAATAACAAAATAATAGTAATAATAAAAAAATATATTAAAACATAGTTAAAAAAAGAAGAAGATGTATACCTTACGAGAGCTCACTCTTCAAAGTTCAAACTAGGTTATCGTGACCACCAAAGTACAACTTTATTGTGGAACGCGTCGAAGGCATGCCGACTCTCGACAACCTAAACCTATCCAAATTAGCTACTACAACATTTGTTCCCAATGCAATTCTGATCCGGAAATCGCTGCTCACATTCTGCTCCACTATCACCTTTGCTGAAGATTCTTGGCATACCGATCCAATTATAATTCACAACTCTTTGGGTAACTCATACGCTCGTATAATAGCTCTTTATTAACATGCTTGAAAGAAAATCGAACTAGTTATCATCACCCGCAATATAAAAATAAGAAATGAAAAAGAAATCAATAACAAATTGTAACATGAACTAAAATATTAATTCGATAAAACAACCAAACTTACAAATCAATATACATAATGAGAAAAAAAAAGTGTGAAAGGAAATTTTATAGCTTTCTGGATTAGGGATACTAAAACCAATTGGAAGCTAGTTAATAAAACAAAATAAATTCAAAAACCCGCCTTAGGCATATATCTTTCATAATGACAAAACTGCCACTGATTAATTAGCACCTTCTTTTTTTATCATCACACCATAAGTATTTCATTCCAAATAGAAACATTTACATAATGGCTTTCAAGAAAAACAAGTACATCATAACATGAAACAAATACAAAAAAAGATGCAAAGCGCAAACAAATCGCGAAGAGAAAGTCCGGTATGCAATGATAGCATCCAAGACTTGTACTTTGAGATTGGAAAAGAAATGGTACTCGAAATTATAGTTCGATCATTTTGATAGATTTTCTTCTAGGAAAAGAGATGCCCCAATGATTGAGGAGTGATTTGCCTAAAAATTCTTCATATACAACGAATAAGCCGGAAGTCATAGATCTATTTTTCTGATGAAGAAGGACTTGATGTAGCCTGTGCCAAATCGCCGATGTACTTGTATCAAGATAACCAAACACGAACAAATCATTAGAAAGAAACACCATGAAAGTGCAGATAAAATCGCTCTAACAACAAATAAATTATTGAAAACAATGAAATAACTACTAAATAAAAAATAATTATGTCTAATATTACTAAAAACTTTGCTCAGAATTTTGTAAGGAAAATGAATTACTCTAGTCAAACTCTTCTGAAAATGGAATTGCACGGGATTTTATTGGTTTAACTCTTCAAATGACAGAAGGAATTTAGTGTTTCGGAATTCAGTCCATGAAAAGTCGTCAAGCTTGATCGAACCGAAACATGCAGACTAGGAAAAGTCGACATGATAGTATTATTAAAAAATGACGATTTTTGATAGTGCCTAAATATATCGTCATGTTATTTTATTATAACAGTGCCAAAATATATCCCCAAAGTGAGAAAAATACTTTCCAAAGTTGGAATACTTAGTTCTGAAGCGTGCCTAAACCCTAGGGTTGTTTAGGGATATTTAAAGAGACTTTTCAAGAGTTTTTGGAACAAGTTTTATTGAGGAGAGGCTAGGTTTTACATTTTTATTCTAGGGTTTATATCTTTAGGGGGAAACCATGAGATATCTTCTTCTTCTTCATCTTCTTCTTTCTTTGTATCATGAGGAACTAATCTTTTGTTGATTATGGAAGAATTCAATGTTCTAAACAAGAAGCTTTGTTAGTTATACAAGTTTATTTGGAGTTTTAATCATCTTATCGTTCATTTTCACTATATGTAAAGTTTATGATTGATTTCTGGATTGTTTAGAGTGCACGCTAGATTAGTCTCTTGATTATTCTATTGCTAGTAGAGAGTTGTGAGACACGTGTAATAGCCGAACGCCTCCTACACAAGTAGAGAACATGAGACATTGCAGAGGGATTATGTGGAGCAATCGTATGCGAAGGCAACACTAGTAAGAAGACCGAGCTTATGTTTTGATGCTAAGATCAACCTAAATTCAAAAACCCTAATGCATGTGATTGGGTTAGACCTTGAGAGATTATTCATGGTGGCTCAGATAGATATAATCTGGTAGTCGAGCGCTTCTGTATCCAGTGACACAAGGAGTTTTGGGGATACCAGAGCTTATTGCTATTCTAAAAATTGGTGATATATGATTGTAACGAAAGGTAAACATGTATGTTAATCGACTTAATGTTAAGTAACGACAAAGGATTCTGATAAGAACTTAATAGTTCTTACCCACGGCCAGCAAAGCAGACTTTAAAAGAACACAAAAATTTAGAACAAACTTATAATTCTCATAGATAATCAAACTAATAACACTAGACCTTCTTATATAGGCCCTGGACTATAGAATTAAGGAAAGGAAAACTAGAAAGGAAACCACTTCTATGACTAGGAATCTAAAACAAAATTCTTAAAACCGATCAATTTCCAAAAATAAACTAATTCCTAAAACAAGAGAACTTAGGGATTTCTAACCCTAACCCTAATTTTAATTAAGAATTCTAAGTAATTGGGGATTTCTTATCATTTCCTCCCCTTAAGATTTTCCTTGCCCTCAAGGATCAGTTCAACCATGGATATCACTGGATCAACCTCATCTTCTTCTTCTGGTAAGTTATCCCCAACAACTGTGTTAGGGAACAAAGCCTTCTTCAGAAACGATACATGAAATACAGAATGTATCTTTGACCCCTTAGGCAAGTCCAATCGATAAGCCACAGGTCCTATACGCTCCAAAATATTATAAGGCCCAAAGTATCTTGGAGATAATTTTTGGTTCTTCCTTTGCACATTAGAGTTTTGCTGATATGGCTGCAACTTCAGATACACATAATCCCCAACGTGATATACAACGTCGCGACGTCCTTCATCTTACCTTAGCTTTATTTTATTCTGCACCACTTGAAGTTGATCCTTAAGCATTGATAAAACTTCATTCCTATTGGTTATTACCTCATCCAAAGTTGTGGTTTTCGCTTCTCCCGGTAAATAAGTTGTTAATACCGGAGGCGGAATACCATACAAAGCCTCAAACGGTGTAGTATTATTTGAAGTATGATACGATGTATTATACCAATACTTCCCATGGTAACCAAAATGACCATCCTTTGGGTTTATTCCCAGCAAAACACCGCAAGTAACCTTCCAAACATCTGTTAACCACCTCAGTTTGGCTGTCGGTTTGAGGATGATAGGAGGAACTCATTCTTAACTGAGTACCATGTAGGCGAAACAACTCTTGCCAAAAATAATTGTAAACACGACATCCCTATCAGAAACTATAGATTGAGGAAATCCATGAAGTTTGATAACTGTTTCTAGACACTTCTGGGCTACCGATGTGGCTGTATACGGATGTTTTAATGTAAGGAAATGAGCATATTTAGTTATTCGATCCACCACTACAAGAATCACAGTTTTTCCCTTAGACTTTGGAAACCCTTCAACAAAATCCATGGATATATCAGTCCATACTGTAGTATGAATTGGTAATGGTCGAAGATATCCCGTTGGAGAAAGAGTATTATATTTATTCCTTTAGGAAACATCACAACAAGAAATGTAGTCTCTCACCTCTTTATGCATTCTAGACCAGTAGAACAACTTAGACAAACATTTTAATGTCTTCAAATATCCGGCATGACCAGCAATTGGAGAGTCATGAAACTCATCTAGCAGCAGTGCCTTCCACATTGAAGTAAGACTTATCACTAGTTGATGTTGTTTATAGTAAACTAAACCATCTCGTACAGTAAAGTTATTCTTGCCGAAAGAAGGCTGACTTACCTTAAAGATGAAATCTGTGATCCACGGATCTGTTTTTAGTTCAGCCAATAGGTCTTCCATCCAAGCACAAGTAACATAAGTTATGGCAGAAATTTCACCATATTCAAACCTTAGAGATAGTGCATCAGCAACCTTATTAGACGATCCCTTCTTGTACTCAATCACGTAGTCATAGCCTAATAATTTTAATAACCATTTTTGTTGTGCCGGTGTTACGACTTAAGCGTCCAAAAAATACTTCAAACTTTGCTGGTCTTCCCGAATAAGAAATCTTCTCCCAATAAGATAAGGCCGCCATTTAGTAACCGCATGAATTACGGCTAACAACTATTTCTCATAGGTTGACATACCCATATGACGAGGTACAAGTAGCTTACTTGTGAAAGCGATTGGCCTACCTTCTTGCATCAAAACCGCACTTATTCCTACTCCACAAGCATCACTTTCAATAACGAAGGTCCTTGTAAAATCCGGTAATGCTAGCACTGGTGTGGATGTCATTACACTTTTCAATTTAGCAAATGTGTTTGTTGTATCTGTCCACAAAAAACCGTCTTTTTTGAGTAGTTTTGTAAGTGGTGTTGCAGTATTAGCATAACCTTGTACGACTTTCCTATAATATCCTGTCAAACCTAGGAATCCTCGTAAAGCCTTGAGACTTCTTGGTAACGGCCAGTCCAACATATTCTGTATCTTGCTAGGATCAGCTTCCACTCCTCCTCTTGAGATAATATGACCCAAATATTCAACCCTCTCAGTACCAAAAGAACATTTACTTAATTTGACTTTAAGGTGATGCCTTTTTAATATCAGGAATACTTCACGAAGGTGCAACAAATGTGCTTCCCAGCTAGGACTAAAGATCATAATATCATCAAAGAAAACCAAGATAAATTTTCTTAATAGATTTCTGAACACGTCATTCATAAGATGTTGGAATGTTGATGGAGCATTAGTTAATCCAAACGGCATCACCAGAAATTCGTAGTGTCCATCATGGGTTCGAAAAGTTGTTTTGTAGATATATTCTTCATGCATTCTAATTTGATGATAACCAGATCTTAAATCTAATTTTGTAAAGAATAAAGCACCATGTAGTTCGTCTAATAACTCTTCAAGGACCAGTAGCCTAGTTTAAAGCTCTATAATCAACAAACATATGCCAAGTGCCAATCTTTTTTCTGAACTAACAAAACAGGAGAAGAGAAAGGACTTGTACTTGGTCTAACTAAGCCCGAGTCTACCAACTCTTTAACAATTTTTTCGATCTCACCTTTCTGGTAATGTGCGTACCTATAAGGTCGTACATTGATTGGAGCACTCCCAGGTTGTAGCGTTATGCGGTGATCATGGTTTCTCACAGGTGGCAGCATTGTGGGTGTTTACAACACCTCACCAAACTCTTCGATCAATATTTGTATCTCCCCAGGTATTTATTGACTAGTTTGTGCTTCCGAACATTGACTAATTTGGCAAAAGACCCCAAATGATCCTTTATTTAGGAGTTTCTGGATGCTATTGATGTTGGCTAACTTTACTTTATTTTTATTATCTTCTTCTAGTCGAATATGTTTACCTGTCCTCTTAAAATCCATGGTTAAATGTTTGAAATCCCAAGTTATGGGACCTAATGTTTCCAACCATTGGACTCCCTAAACTACATCGCATCCCCCAAGTTGCAATGCATAAAAAGTTCCTTTGAACCCATATTTATGCAACTTATAATCCATATCCATGCATCTTCCTTCACAAGTCATTCTAGCACCATTAGCTACCATCACATCAAAATTTTCATCATTAATTACCTTAATTCCCATTCTTCTAGGTAGCGCAACATCAACAAAATTATGAGTACTTACAGAATTGATAAATATGGCAACTTGAGCCTTCTTAATTTCTCCTTGTACCCGCATGGTTTGTAGAGCTAGTGATCCATCAAGTGCATGCATAAAAATCTCGACGGTTTCTATTTCAGGTTCTTCCTCTATAGCAACTTCATCTGTACCTTCATCTTCATCATGATCGTCGCATCTATCAATTAAGAACAACGTTTGAGTTTTACAACGATGACCGCGGTGCCACTTTTCATCACAGTTATAACATAGTTCTTGTTTTCTTCTTTCTTCAGCCTCGGCCTGAGTTAATCTTCTAACAACTGGAATTTCTGTCATGGGTTCTGAATATGAAATTGGTGGTCTAGAATTAAAAGGTCTACTGGTATTAACAACATTAGGTGTCCTTGCTACTATTCTATATGATTGTCTTCGCAATGTTACCTTCTCATCTTGTAACCTCCCAATTGCCATTGCATCATGTAAATTAATAGGAGTGTGGGATTGAGTTTCTAGTCTCACCTCGTCTTTTAATCCACTTAGAAAATAGATCACTAAAAATTCTTCAGGCAAATTATCTATCAGATTTGATAATCGTTCAAATTCATCACAATATTCTACATATGAACCTGACTGCTTAATTTTAGCGAGTTTGGCCCCTGCATCTTCATATGAAGTAATACCAAAACGGCTAATAATGGCTTTCTCAAATTCTTCCCATTTACAAGTTTAGTTCTCTTCAACCACCTAAACCACTGTAAAGCTTTCCCATCTAAATTACATGTTGCCAGCTTAATTTACTGATTCGCGGGTGTTTCATAATACTCAAAATATTGTGCAGCCTTAAAAAGCCAACCTTCTACATCTGATCCATCAAACTTGGAAAAGTATAACCGCTCACCTTGATAGACGCATTTATGTGTTTATTTTGATCTCAATTGTATATATTGTTAGTGCTCGATTTTGTACTTATTTGATTATTTTATGTATTTGTAGGGGTTTTTGGAGAAATAAGTTTTCGTGCAAAAGGTGGCTCGAAAAGTGGTATTTGCGCTCGTGGGAAGAAATCACTAAAGACACCCCTTATTTGGATAAGGGGCACTCAATTACTAAGGGGTACCCTAATTACTATTTCCACCCCACGGCTAAGTGCACCCCATCAGAGGATAAGGGGTATTCCTTCTCCATGGTTCAAAAATAGAAATTGGCGGGAAATAATTCTTCACAGCATCCAACTTTGCTGGATTGGATTTGAAGAGTTGTTAATCGGGTTTTTCTCGGATGTTTGGATTAGTACCAACCTGTTTCGACAAAACATGGATGGTAAGTATGTTGAATCAAAGAAAAAGAAGTTTTCCACGATTGTTTCGATAAAACAGAGGAGGTGGAAATATTGTCGGGTCTGGCAACGATTTGGAAGAGATTTTGAGCGAGTTATTCGTGCATATCGATTGGTAGTAACCTGTTTTGATTAAACAATGAAGGTAATGATCGTATCAAAGTTAAATGAGGAAGATTTTTGTTGTTTCATCATAAACAGTTGGGTTTTCTATCCATACTTGGAAGTTGCGTGGAGTTTGGAAAGTCTTTATTCCCTGTTCGAACAGAGTTTACAAAAATACATGAGATTCTTAAAGATATTGGACAAACAGGGACGTGGAGAGAAAGGAAAGAATATGAGATATTACCGTAACTTGCTACAAGGAAAGTCTGAGAGTTTCGTGTGAAGAAAAGAGGAATTTAATCGAGTAATAATCGTCCGGAGGTGGATATATAAGGAGTGGAGAACATAAGGAAGGGGGGTCGAGAATTTGGGGGACCGAGCAGAGTTGCAGGGTAGCTGCGGGTGGAGTTGCAGGCGAGACTGCCGGAGAAGAAGAAGAACACGACGAATAGATCACAGTTTATAATACAATAGTCATCTTTTCTTTGTAACAACCACCCAAATATAACAATAACGTTTGTAACAGTAATATAGCGTTACGAATCTCCGTTCCATTATAATTCTTCAATAAAAACACCTATTGAGCCATGTTTCTATATTTTGTGCGTGTTTTTGATATGAGGAGCTAAACCCCAACACTGGGATGACGGAGGAAGCCTTATTTCACAATTGTTTGGTAACTATATTTGATTATTTATGACTTTTGCACTTGTTTTTAATTGATTTATGATTTTCATTGATTATTTGTCATTTTGTCTGATAGCGTATGCTTAGTCTAAGAACTCTTGATGCGCTATGCTTATGATTTACATCTAATTCTTTATAAAATCTACTTTTGGCAAAGAAAAAGAGTCTACAAAAGAGCTATAATTGTTAAGAACCAATGTATAAACCAATTGATTTTTATTAATGGTGGAATCCTGAAGTCCTAGTATCTCTCGATATCGTGACAAACTTGTGAATATATTTTCTTTGTTTTTAGTATTTTCTTAAATCAAACCTTTACAAGCCCGAGTTGAACGAACTTCTACTACCACTTTCTACAACTTGTTAAAATCACATCACACCTCCTCTTTTTGATTGGTGTTCTTTCTCATTATTCACAACTGTTTTGCTTTCCACAAGCTGGCCGATCCTCTCAATTAACACGGCTTGGTTTGATCTCATCTCAGCCATATTCTCCGTTAGCTCACCTAATTGCTTTTCCATAATTACTTGTTTTTGTTTTTGAGTTTTGGTCATAAACAGGACACGCCTGCTCTGATACCAATTGATAAGAACTTAATAGTTCTTACCCACGGCCAGCAGAGTAGACTTTAAAAGAACACAAAAATTTAGAACAAACTTATAGTTCTCATAAATAATCAAACTAATAACACTAGATCTTCTTATATAGGCCACTGAACTATATAATTAAGGAAAGGAAACCACTTCTATGACTAGGAATCTAAAACAAAATTCTTAAAACTGATCAATTTCCAAAAATAAACTAATTCCTAAAACAAGTGAACGTAGGGATTTCTAACCCTAACCCTAATTTTTATTAATAATTCTAAGTAATTGGGGATTTCTTATCTGGTTCCATAATCATCTCTTTCTTCTTATTGCTTTAATCGATATACTTTATCTTAGTTTGCTAATTCAAATAACACATCAATTACACAACTCTCCGTGGGAACGATCCTTACTACCGCTATATTACTAGTTAATTAGTGGAAAACATATCTTAATAAATTTTTGTGCCTACGACAGCCCATCGGACGGCTTTAGTACCTGTATTATTTGTCAGAGTCGTTATTCTGCACAAACACAACAATGACGACCCTGGTTTAGTCGACAAGTTGTGTAGTGTTAAAGCATGCCGAACATTTATATATCCGACAAAAGTGAAACTCAAAAGATGTAATTTACTTTATTTATGCAATATTGATTAGTACATTCATCCAATTTCTAAAATCTAACTCATTTTCGCAGGCATCACAAATGCACTTAGCATGTGCACCAAGCCGATTAATCCCCAGGCGACCCTAGTGGAAGAGTTATAGTCTCTTGAGGACTTACATAGAGATTGATAGGTGTTGTAAACACCTTGATATTTATCTATTGTTTATGCTTTCTTCGCGAGTTTTCTTGTAAATTATGTATCTTATGTTTACTTTTGAGTTATTAGGTACTTTGGAGTCATTTGGAGTAAAAGAAGAAGAAACGTCGTCTAAAAGAGCAGAAAGATCAATTCATAGGCGAGCGATCCTTGGAGCCAGCTGGGGTTGCGCAAGAAGGATGTGAAGATGAACTGTCAGTTCCCCGCAACTGACAGTTGAGCGAAGAAGCGAATAGGCATTCGGTTACCTGAAACCGACTAGCCATTTTTGAAATAAGTTGCCCTTATCGACTGCACCTGAGTGGTTATAGCCATTCCCATTCCAACAGTAAACCTAAAAGGCAGATAAATTCAGAGACGAAATTGGGTAATACATCTCCATATCGAATTCGAAGAGAAATAGGGAAAAAATTGATTTGTAGTGGCTCAGATTGATGACAGAGATTGAGAAGAAGCTAGGGTTTTGAGTTCACGGTGATTGAGAACTGAGATTCAGATGATGAGTGAACTGTAAATGTCAAATTAGGAGATGGGTTTGGTGATTCTAGAGCCCTGAAGGAATTATAAGACAGGGGTTGCTCTCAATTGCTTTTGAGGATACGAATTAATGGATTTCTGAAGCTGGTTAGGGTTTGGATAATGGTAACTTGATGGTGGTCTCTGTTGAGTTGTTCCCATGGAAGAGAAACAGAATCGTGGCGTTATGTTGCTGTTGCAATGGTTCATGGTTCTGGGACTTGAATAAATGGTGTTCCTGAGACGAGAATGGAAGTGATTTGGCACGGAGCTGATGGGATGTTCTTGAAGGGTTCTGGTGATGAATTAAGGATCATTTCTTGCCATGATGGTGCTCAAGAAGATCAGAGAGGGGTTGGCAAGGAGATGTTGATGATGTTGAAGTATTGACTGTTGGTTTGCAGTTGAGATGGAGGTTGCAGGGTTATAACTGAAGTTGAAGTTGCAGGTGGTAATGGCTCTGGAGATTGTTACAAGGGTGCCCAGTTAGGACTTGCTGGTGACTAATTGCAGTTTAGTACAGGGAATCGATAGTGAAGCTACTGAGGTTGGTAATGGAGATGAGGCGAACTTGTTGTTGTGTGAAACTACAGGACTGGATGAATACATGGACTGAAATGAAAAAGATTTTGTAGTTGCTGCCAATGAAGCTGGTGCTAAGAGGAAACATTGCAGTTCAAGGTGTTGCTGCTGGTGATGAAAGGGAAAGCCAAGGAAAGTGAAATGAAGCAGAATGGTTACAGGGAAACGGCAGTGCTATATTGCAGCTGTAATTGGATACGATGCTGGCGAGTTGTACCGCAGGTGTTGTTGCCATGTGACTGAAATGGGTTTTACAGATGAATGGGTTTGTTATGGCGAGATACGAAATGTTGTTGGCTTAAGATTGTGTTGATGTTGCATTGGAGCTGCAGTTCATATTTTCCATGGCTAATTAAATTGGCAGTTCATATGCTGAGAATAGTTTGCAGCTGAAATTGCCGTGACTGAATGGAGTGTGAATGAATTGGGATTTAAGTGCTGCCAAGGGTATATTGGTGATGTGTTGCTGCTGCTTTGAGCATTGCAGGTGCATTGACTGCATTGCAGTTTAACTGGATCTTGGGAAGGATTACAATGGAATTGCAGGGAAGAGCAGTATCAGGAAAGGAAATGCCATATGTGATGTTGTTTGCAGTTAGCTTGTGTTGGTATTGTGCTTAACTGAAGTGATGCATGAATGTGAGTTGCAGCTGCATATGCAAGCAGGTAAGCCGAAAATTCAATGAACAAGGAGTGTGCAAGAATGATTATGAAGTAAATGCTTGAAATGGATGAATGCAATTGTTACAGGGAAGGACTCAGAGAATGGCCGGATATACAAACAGAATGCTGCTGGGTTTATACCAGAATGAGTCGACTCAGTGATCCATCTGTCCCGATTTGACTCAAAGAATTTGGACCTGTTTATTTGACTGGGCTTTCTAATGGGCTGTGAGAAACTTGAGAACCGAGAGCAGAAGTCATATAAGAAGGATGGGAACACCACAGATCGATTATCTTATCTTCTCTTCTACTTTGGTTCTAGGGTTTTAGAAACATGGAAACTTTTAATTTTCTTCTTGTTATGAACTCCATTAACATGAGTAGTTAATCTTATTATTGGTTATGGATTAATTTGATTTCACAAAGCATGTTTCTTTTATTAATAGGTTAGTTTTGTCTCATAATTATCGATCATGATTCACTATATATATCGCCATGTATGATTTGAATATTTGTTTAGTTGAGTGGCCAATTGATTGAACTCGTATTCATATCTATAGCTAGTTTTGGGTGTTTCATACGTAAAAGTGATGCATCTTGAATACAAGTAGCACAAATATGGTTATTGCTTGTAGTGATATATCCTAATAATCATATGTGAACCATGACCTTTGTTAAATTGAATTAGTGCGCTTTCCCAGTTCGATTGCTTTGATTGGCCTGATTTCATAGGACTTAATGCATCTAGGGAATTAAACTTGATTAGTGCTTTTACACGTTAGGTTGTTCTCTTAGATAGAATTCATATTCGCTTCTTTTAATGTGTTTGTTTATGATAAGAGGAGATTTGCGGGATATTCTTGCGATCAAGATATCCTAGGGCCTTTGATAATGAGAGATTAAATATCAATTCTAGTTATTAAGACAAGAGCATGTTTGTGACTGAAAATGAAATCCTTAACCAATATTCTCATCTTATTTGATTTGCTTGTTATTTATTTATTTACTTTTATTTTAGTTTAGTCACATAAAATCCCCCCTTGTTTGCCATAAGAAACCGGAACATATTGACAACCCAAGACCTCTCTGTGGGAACGATCCTTTCTTGCCCTTACTATATTTTATATTTAGAGTAGTGAGAAAGTAATATTATTTTTGACGCATACGACAGCGATCAGAAATCTACCCACAAAATCTACTCAAAAATTATTATAAGTCTAATCTTCATCCCCAAAAACAAAACCCGGCATATAGTCGGGGGCGTACTCTGGAATTTTGGACCTCATGAATTCAAAACTTTCATCAAATGTGAATTATTCTATTTTTCCTCCAAGTCGTGCATTTTTGCTAGTCCCTCAAAAAAAAAAAAAAAAAAAACTTACAATGTTAGTATTGTTTAATTGGAATATCAAACAACTTAGCTTATGTAAAAGAAACTTACAAATTTTTTGGATCGACAAGCCTAAATGGCTACTATTAAAGATATTTTGTTGTATCGCTATATAATCAATATCGCTTTTTGATTAATTTAATACCTACCGTGTATTGGTTGCAGAGATATTCTCTTTGTACTTCCATATTCTCGCACACATTGGATATATATCTTCCCGCAAAATATTTTTGGTGCAACCCTTTCGTCTTGGACATCTTCATGTTAGGTTTCATTGTACCATATTCTGATTATGGCCAAATCTTTACTTGACTCAAATGATGCTATGCTTATATGTAGAAGTATGAATTAGAAAGAGTAGATGGCGAATCGAGATTTGTAGAGTATATGAAACTAGGTGTATGCGTGTGTAGTTTGGTAGAGAAAACAAGTATATTTATATGATAGTTTGAAAACCTATCTGTTGGGAGAGTACATCAGTGCAGTTGTACTTGCACAAAATATTGAATTTTGAATACGTCGTCATGGTTTACTTTTACTTATAATGACAACTAGGTTTGGTTGTCATGATCGTAATGTTAAAATCATGCCGACTAATAGGATGTTTTCATGCAGGAGAAGCTCAAATTTAAGCACCTTTGGTCGTTATGGTTAAAGTTACGACGACTATGTAGAAAACTCATAATGTTCTTAATGTTATGACCATGACGACTAATGGGATGTTTTCATCCAGGAAAGTGTCAAATTTAAATGACATTGGTCATTACGTTTTGAGTTTTACATAATGACGATTTTTGTTTGGTCGTCACGATCGTAATGTTGTTACCATGACGACTAATTGTATATTTTCATCCAGGGAAACTCAAATTCATCCACCTTTAGTCGTAATGACAGTCGTTTAGTAGAATGTCGACTACAACACAGTAGTCATGATTGTAATGTTGTTACCATGACGACTAGTAGCATATTTTCTTGCAGGAGAACCTAAAATTCATCTACCTTTGGTCGACACGATCGAAATTTGGATACAATTACGAATAATCCAAGGTCCTCATGAACTATGACGACCCTGGTAACTCAACTTTTGTATTGTCAGAATCGTCAGCCTGCATATAAAAAAGAATGATAAACTTGGTTTGGTCGTCATGGTACAACTATTGAAACATTAACGACTTTGTTCTTTTAAACAGAAAAGTGTTAACATTTATCACAAACATAATCTAACTAAAAAAATCATTCATATATAAACTAGAAATTTGACAAAGTAGGTATTTCCATAACAAGCAAACATAAGGAAACATTTGTGAAACTATTAAACTTAATATACTTGTCTAAAACATAAAGAAACAAACTAGAAATTCATTCCCGACCACGTCCCTAACCCTGATCTTCATATCGTTGACTTCCATGGGATCCACCTCCACGATTACGATACCTCTTTAGTTGAAGACTTGATCGATGGAACACTTCAGTGACATTTTCATCATCAATATTATTAGCAAAGTAAATGCGTTTATTTTGCTCATCAATCGACAAAGGCTCTCCTTTATCTCTCGCACAACACATCATCTTGATAAGTGTTTTTAAGTTTTCCTTCTATTTTTAATTAAGCAACAAATAATTAATAAACTTATATAATCTACATATATATCATAAAACAATAAGAGAGACACAATACTTACAATAAACTTAAGACGTTGATGGGTCTTTAATGGTGCTCTTCTTTTTCTGAGCCGGTTGAACGATTTCTTCACGAATTACACGAGGATGAGCAAAATGGGAGTACCATGGTATGTAATTATCATGAGCTTCATGACCTTCGTTTGCAAGTTCCAAAAGACTGACATCAACTTTATGGTCACGCCTCTCGTCCTAACGAGAAGTTTCCGCCTGTGGAGAGTGAACTACCTCAATAGTTTTTTGGGACGTGCTGCACTCCTACCTATTCACTTTAAGAATGGTTCATCACCGAGATTATGTTCTTCTTGAAGATAACCAAGTTGTCGCATTACTCTTGAAGGATAGTACATTGAATATCCATTGGGGTAAAACAAGGGACTGTTATAAAATGATGCTTCATCAAACCTTAGAAGTATATGTTATTTTCTCTCTACTCGACATGGGTCGAAGATTACCTCATCAACAGTCATGCTGATTAAGGAAAGTCGCATGTTGATTAACTACTGGGGCATCTTCTTCTCCTGACAGCCGGTGAATTTGTACTTGCATCCTCTAGGTTGGTTATTTAGAAGATTAGTTATGATTTCGATGTTGGGATTGGATTTCACCAAGGACGGGAAGTGCTCACATTTTTAAATATATGCCAATGTAAAGTATAGTAATCCATAATACAAAATCTTAACTGCATAATTCGTCGAACATAAATGATAAATTCAATTGATTTATCTGGAATATAATTAGATTCAAGAAATTATTTATGAGATTCTGTTTTGGAGAGAATAAACACATATTGGTTCAATGGAAGACCAAAAATTTGCTCAACAAAGTTGGTTGAAATTTTCTAATAAAATCTACCCTCTCCGGCCTACTCATCTACTAGTTGTCCTTACTCATACTACCATCTCAAGTAGAGAAAAAGATGAATAACATTATGAGGAGATTTCTTTGAGGTAGATGGTAAGATATTAAAAGTGATTATCCTACGTATTACTGCAAGTGCACAGGCCTATTGGAGGCAAGGGCAAGCACAGGTCGATCCCACAGAGAATTGGTGTGTGTGAGTTGATCTAAAGGCTCTTAACTGATTTTCTAGTAAGTGACAAAGTTGTTTTGGTGTTGTCGATACGACTGAGTTGAGGTTGTGCTTGTAAACTAAAGCAATGAAGAACAAAGATGTTGTAACAATGGTTTTGTGGCACTAGGGTGAGTGAGCTCACCACTTAATCTTATACTAAGGTAACCTAATTCTAATTGTGTTCTTTTCCTTCCCTTGAAGGTCACAGGTGGGAATTTTGCCAATTGAAGTCACAAATTATCCCCTAGTATAGAGTGTCTTCTTACAAAGACACTCTATCACAAAGCTAATTTGCTCAAAGAATTGGTTAATAACCTAATACAATATGCATAGTAAGAACATTAATTGAATCATGTATTACTTCAATATAAGCTTAAGGGTTGCTCTACACCCTAGCAGAGATGATTAGAACATAATGTAGAATGAAAAATAACTTTAAATTAGAATTGTGAAACTAAACCCTAATACATGCTCTGTAAAACTAAACTAAAAAAAACTACTTTCCCCAAAAATGAAGAACAACCCAAATATATATCTCACAAACCCTCAAAATTACCAAATACGCGTACCCAAACTTCTTTCATGCCTTACTTCATCTCTGAATCGACCATGCATGGGGTTGTTGGTGAAACCCTAACCCTAATTATCTCTAACCTAGCTTCTAGGGTGATGAGAAGCTATGAAAGAGATAATTTGAGAGAGAGAGAGCGTAGCGGGAGCGGGGAGGTAGTGGTGAAGGCGACAGGAGAAAGAGATGGTGGTGATGGTGATCTCTGCACTGGTATGGGAGGAAGGTGAAGGTAAGGGTTTCTGAGCAGAGTTGTTGGGGAGAAGAAAGAGAAAAGGAAAGAAGAAGTGAGGTGTAGTCGATGGGGTATAGGTATAGGCAACTTCGTTGTGAGGCAGGAGCAGCGGGAAGACGATGCGAAGGGTGGAGCGAGCGTAGGATGAAGAGGATGGAGATCTCAACGACTCAGGGTGATGTGCGGTTTTGGTGTTGAGCGGGAGCAGCAATCTTCGATGAGAAGGATGGAGCGAGCGTTGGATGAAGATGGATGAAATCTTCACGGCTCAGAATGAATCGGGTTCGGATCCGGGTCGTGGCTAGCTCAAGCCCATGTCTTGTAAGTTGGGTTGCAACTGATGCGCGCGCGGGCTTTGGCTTTATGCTCCATAGACGCTTGGTGTCTTGGTTGTAGGACCGAGCAAGTGCGGGTCGAACCACGCAGACTTGTGGTGCTCTTGTATGATCTAAGGCTTCCTAAAACTGATTTCAAGTGTGACAAGAGTAACAAAAGGGTGTTTTGTGCCGAAATGGCTGAGTTTGAACCGAAGTGACGCTAAACTAAGGTAAAAGATACAAATTAAAGAGCCCTAGGTCTTTGAATCCACCACTAACCTACACTTGTAAATTCAGCCTACTTATCTTACTCTTGCCCTTATAACAGTAATGGAGAAGTGTCAAGTCTACCATTTACCTAAGGTGTTTCACCAATGGATGATTTAATCACAACTAAAGAATCAATCCGGAGCACTAACTGCCTAATTAAGCATGACTAGTCAAGGAATTAACAAAAATCTCTAAAGCATGAGTTGTAGCACTATCAATACGGGGATATTCTAACTACAAGTGCATCCATGGCATTGGCATGCACTGTGAGGGCAAAGTATTGAGCACTAAGATTAATTCTATCCTATAAAATATTCAAGCATTCAAGAGAACTATAAGTAACATGAATCACATAGCAGAAAGCTAGGGTTTCATCTCAAACCCTAGTAATTTAAATTAAAGCATCAAGAAAAATAAACAAACTACAAATTAACCTAATTGAATCCTAATTGACGCACTGGCTAGCCCAGGCATGGCCAAAATTATCTTCTACAACTTCTATTTATACATGCAACCTCTTCAACAAACCAAACCCTAAATTACTTTTTAAAACAGAATTAAATGCAACCCATACTCTCGAATTGCTTCTCCTCTTGTCAATCGTCTCTCGAGCAACTCCTGCGCCCACGGTTGGTGAAACCTTAGCTTTTATCTATCTCTAAATTAGCTTCTAGGTTTATGGAGAAGCTAAGAGAGAGATAGCTAAACCTAGAGAAGAGGTGAAGGTGCTACCGATGGAGGTAATGGCTTTGTCGGGGAAGAAGGGAAGGATGGTGGTGGCGTGGTGGAAGAGCAGCTTCGCTCTCCTCGGGTGAAGAGGTATGGAGTTGCAGAGAGGTATGGGGAGAAGAAGAGAAGGTGGAATAGAGAATAGGGTTTGTCGATGGGGGTATAGGGGTGGGAAGTTTTGATGTGAAGGTAGCGACATGACGATGCGATGGCCCGAGCGAGCGTAGGATCCGATGAGCAAGATCCGAACGGCTTAGGATGAACCAGGGCGATTTGGTGTCGAGCGGAAGCATCGAGTAATGATATGCAAGGCCGAGCGACCGTAGGATGTAGCCGAGGGAGATCTCAACGGGTCGAAGTGACGGGCTTGGATCCCGGGTCACGGGTCGGAGATGGATAGCTTGGGCCCATGTCTTGTAGATGAGTTGCTACTTGTTGAGTTGCAACCGCCATGCGCGCGGCTTCCGCTTCTCGCTCCATAGACACTTGCCTCCGAGTCTCGCTCTTTGGCTCCTCAATTCTCCGAGCTTTATTTATTGCCTAAAAACACAAAATTAATTAATACAAATATTTATTCTTGAAAACAAAGAAAACACAGAACTGGGATAATATCTCGATTCCTAAGCGCAAAAGATGAGTAAAATGCCAATAAAACGGTGTATAAATATGCACTATTTGGCACTCATCAAATACCCCCAAACCCGAATTTTACTTGTCCTCAAGTGAAATGAAAATAAGAAATCCTAACTATACCTGTCGCAGGTCTCTCGATGCATTTAGCGTATGCACTAAGCCTTTAAACCCCTAGGTGTCCCTAGTGGACGAGTTGTAGTCTCGTGAGGGACATGAGAGGTGTACCCACAAAACCTTCTCCAACTTCGAGTGTAAAAGAGTCTCAAGCATCCTAGAAGCTATGAGGACATAGAGTTTTCAACGTGCTAGTAACAGGAAGTTAGAACTACCAAAGAACGCCTTCTCATCCTTAAGTGCCGAGCGAGAAGTAACCATACCATATGAAAAATTCGGATTCGACAGATCATAAGCCTCGACTTCGCCTCACCATTAGGGTTTTATGATAATTGCACTCAAAAAGATCGCTTTTATTCTCTCATGTGTGCAAAAAGCAGGAATAAAGAGAGAAATCCCGCACACGTTGTAGGTAAGAAGGATAACCTTCCGAAGTAAAATCTGGAGACTCCACAAAAGTGTGGACAAAAAGAATCTTTTCCGATGATCTCTAAGAAAGGAAATCAACCATTAGCAAGGGGTGGAGTACTCACTCACTTCTCACCCGATCGGCAATTAATATCACTCTCTCATAAGAACCATAGAAACGTCTTCAATCTTCGGTCTTCAAATGTTGATGACTTAACTTCTAAACTTCACAAAAACTTGACAATTTTTAACTTTCTACTCAAATTCCTTGTTGTTTGGATTTTTCTTTTTAAATTCTTCTTTACCATGGTGGTAGCAAAAATAAACTACAATATTTTTTTTTTTTTTTACATTACAATAAATAAAAATACAAATAATGAAACAACTAACTCCATGGACAAAGGACTTTATCACTCAATTTTTCCACAACTTGTATTGTCTTGATTTTATAAATTTTATTAATTCTCATCCTATTTTCTTTTCTTTGTTGTACATAAACCTTGGACTATATCAATTTTTCTTTCAATATTCTGATGATGCTCCGCTTGTTGATGATGATGTGTTTCTATGGGTCTTCATTGATTGAGAGAGAGAGTGATGCTAACGGCAAATCGGTATTTAGAAGGAGTTTTCATCTTTAGACGTCACCCTCATGATTGACAAAAACTAGCACTCAAGAGATCAAAAGTAGTGCTGAAATTGGTGCGAAGTTGGGTAGCTCACCATTCCTACCCGGAATTTACGTAAGGTGACACACACTCTAACAACTTTTCTAGAAAGTTGCAAAAATTGAAGGTTGGTGCCTCACTTGATGTAAAATGGGTAGTCTCCACTATGGGTGATCACAATTCTACCATCGAATATCTAACAGCACCTAATTCGCCCTCCGGTATGGTTAAATCCAACTTTAACGCTCTAATCAACTAAGGAACCCGATTGTGTTCTCCGCACTTCTAACTTTTGTTATTTCTGGTTTATTTCTCTATGTAAACATAGCTAGAAGCATGCTAGTGACTCTAAAATCTCTAAAAGTTGGAGGTTTGTACAAAAAGAGTTTTTTTTTTTTTTTTTTTTTTTTTTTTGTAAAATTAAAAGATAAAATAAAAAGACTAAAAACTCTAAATGCAAATGCACCCCAAACCTAAATCAAACATTGTCCTCAATGTGTCGACAGATAGAAAAAATTTTAAACAGTCACATACCAAGAGAACTATGCTGATAAGAGAAAAGGGAAGAGATTACTGGTATGTCGGCGGGAGCAAGGTTGAGCTTCTTTAGTCAAGGCTAGAATCCAACATATCATATCTGGATTAGCATAATATATGCGCATGAAGACTCAACCGATTCAAGAAAAGAAAATTTAACAAGTCCTACTGGATTATATACAATGAAAATTCACCATAAACCAACAGTCTAAAGAGTTGAGGATCAACCCAATAGAAAATATGTACACACATTAACAGCCTTACACAAATATAGTATGAGAGTGCAAGTAAGACCGCAGATGTGAAGGAGTTTCCCCCAAACCTAAACTTGTGAACATGTGTGTTTGTGAGAACAAAATCTTGCAATTTTAAAGGTACATCATGCAAAAGGTCTAACTCGAAATGAGTTTTGCTAATTACAGTAGACATACACATTCCAATGGTGGGTTCTTTAAGAGTGTTATACTTTGATGCAAAATAGTCCAAGAGGACTTGGGAAGCACAAAGTTCTAGGCCTAGATTAGGCATTTTGAGAAAAGTTAGTTTTGCAATTTTGTGACAAACTACACCTAGGTTGGGTGAAGGAGTTTCAATTTGTGACTCGGGAGAGAGGTTAGGTACATCTAGGTTGTTTTCATTTTAAAATCATTTGTACCATCACACACTTTCCTAAAGTCAAAAGAGGGTAAATCATGTTCACTTTCACAGACAATTCCCCAGGATCCATATCAACATCACATGCATGAATATCGGAAGAAGCATCATTCATAGGGTTCACAGAAGAGACGTCTAACGTCTCAACCTAAAGATTCTACTACATTTTCAAAATACACATGCTCTTCATATTCATCATCATCATCATAGCAAGAATTCATCTCTCCATTCAAAATTGTAGTATTTTTAGTGTACTCATCTACCTCTAGATTAGGTTCATATTCAGTGTTCGTTGCATGAGTAAGACTAGAAACACTATTTTCAATCCTATCATTTTGTAACTCAATCGGGTTCCTTTCAAGAATCATCTTGAGTTGTTCTATCAAGGAGAGTCTTCACTAGTGGGTATGCATTCCTCATATGGATAATCATTGTATAGTTGTGCATGAGGTTCACTAGAGAAGGGAAATTCGACATGTTGCTATATGGATGGTCATGCATTGCATTCATTTCAAGCCTAGCATTTTGCTCCATGAGTGTTTCCATTATTGATTGCAAACTAGGAGGAGGGGAGTATAAAATTGTTCATCTCCCCACCGTGGTGAATGATGCATGTGTGCAGAGTTGATTATGGTCCCAATAGTCACTTTAGACACTTAGTATATTGGATTATCATGGTTTTCCCTAGACTGTCTAAATTCATGCAAAATATAATAAGACTCGGCAGGTGGTCTAAGCCACCACATAAGGTGCAAGCATGCATTTCATATTGCCTAGTGGGGATTAGATTTAACAGATTGCTCATGTAATTGCCTTTTCTAAAGCGAAGAAACTTGAGCTTCTAATTGATCTAGAAGTGATGACTGGTATGAGGAAAGTGTTCATTTTCAACATGTGGTGGATGATGCATGTGCTCATAATGATTAGGTATGTGAGGTCGGGCCCTGAGAAGGCTCATAAAATTCCCTAAAATCACTATGGTATGTGGGGAGTTCATCCAGTGAAGCGTGCCCGTAAGCACGCTCTCTAAGGGATTTGTTTCCATCCCCGGATGCGCACCAAAATCCCGACATGATTTAGTACTCGAATTGAACTCAAAGTTTAGTTTGGTTTATGTGGGCTTGGTTTATTGGGATTTGGTTTCAATGGATTCATTTGGTTTTGTTGGGAGCTTTGGTTTATGTGGGAAGCCCCGTGTTCTTTGTGGAAACAAAGACACCGCCAGGTTAGCGTAAGTAGAGTCCAGTTGAATGGCCCGCATGTGGATTGAGCCCAGTTTTGTGCACAGCCCAGTATGTGGGCTTAGCTTGTTTATGTGTAACCCGGCTATGTGAGCAGAAGCAAGTTGCACACTTGATGAGGAAAGACACCTGACCAGTGGTTTGATTCAGGAGCAGCCCAACCGAAAGAATTATGTGGGCTTGGGTGGTTCAGCTTTATGTTGAGCCAGTTTATACGTGGGCTCGGGTTTGACGTGACAGAACGAGCCCGGTGATTGTGGCTCAGTCTCGTGCAGAGATTGGTAAGCTTAGGGGCTACCTCGTGCTATCAACACATCACATTTGGTTTGTTGTGGGTGAGTGTTTCACTTGATGCACAAACGAGGGAAGGCCTCTGTGCAGATTGCAAATTAGCAACCCGATTGGTTGCAAGTGCGAGTTACAGAGTGGTGATTTTGCTTAAGTGCCACGATTGATGCACACAAGCTTTGCGAGATGAGTAACGCTAGCGAGTTTAATAGTTCATTCAACTAGCAAGCACTCTCAAGAATTAATTCATTCAATTAGCAGATACAAGAGAGCTTGTTGTTGCTTTTGCAAAGTACACAACACGGGGTTTACAGGGCGTAGCTCCTGGTCTGGTGCATACAACAAGGGCTGCAGATAACCTGGCTTTCCAAGAGGCAGCACAAGCTCAACAGCTCAGGGTTTGGAGTTTGGCTCACAGGTCACACAAGGTTTAGAGCTAGTTACAAATTAGACAACCAGGTCACAGAACCTACCAGTGCAAATATTTCAGGGTGTGAGAAATGCCTAACACAGTTTTATCATGCAATCAAAGCTCAGTTTTTACTCAAGCTCACAGCTTCAGGGCACTGCAGCTAAGGGCAATGCAAGGCAAGGTTTAAAGTACACAAGACAAGTATGCGACAATGGCTCAAAGGGGTTAACCGACTTCCTTTTGGGTAGCTCAGCCAACTTGGTTTTGTCCAAATTAGCACCAAAACTTGCAGCCTAACTATATAGTCCGACTCACAACTTCGGGTGGAGTTTGACTGGGTGGTGGTAAAAGAGAGCAAGCTTGTAAGAAGCCCAAGCCAGCTCAACCTGAAGTGGGTTGGTCTATGCAAAGTCTATGCACATGACAAAGACAATCATAGCCATTTATAGCTAGGTCTCACACAAAGCATGTGGCCGGGTGCTTCGTGGCACATGGCACAGGGTAACACAAGAATAAAACAACTTCAGCTAACATGCATGTTATCCAAATGATGTGGGAGCACTCAAATGAATACCGTGAGTTCATAGGTCTGATCTGGGTTTGCAAGCTCAAGTTTTCATACAGGCATGGTATGTTACACACAAACACTAGCGAGACTTGGGATGTTGAGCATAACAGAGGTCTTACACAAGGGTGTATGCTAGTTTAACCTAGTTCACAGGTCATGCATGGAGTCACTTAATTAATTGTGCTCGGAGAGCTTTGGACTCGTGCCCCTGCGCTTTTCTTGGCCTCCTAGGTTTTGCTTTCAAACAGTGCGGGAAGAACACACGGAGGGCACAACTACACAGCTGACTTACGGTTGTGCTCAACAACTCATAGGTACCTGTGAGCTCAAAAAGGAGGGCTCTTATTCTCAGACAAGTGCAGGAAGAGGTGATGATGATTAACAAATGTAAGTTACAAGATGCAATACAAGCTACCCTAAGCTATGCTAATGATGCAATACAAAGTGCAATGCAAGATGCAAGAATGTAAAGCATGCAAGAAACCGTAAAGAGAAAAACTTTAGCTAAGTTACAGAAAACAGGCTACAAGTAATATTACACAACAAGTATGTACAAGGGTGAGTGAAAAACAGCGAAGCAAGCTATCAAATCAGTTCAGCACACGCCAAGTCCCCGGCAACGGCGCCAAAAACTTGGTAGGCCTCGAAAGTGTATGTAAATTTGACCTACGTGTTATACCGCAAGTGCACGGTGTCTTGGTTGTAGGACTGAGCAAGTGCGGGTCGAACCACAGAGACTTGTGGTGCTCTTGTATGATCTAAGGCTTCCTAAACTGATTTCAAGTGTGACAGAGTAACAAAAGGGTGTTTTGTGCCGAAATGGCTGAGTTTGAACTGAAGTGACGCTAAACTAAGGTAAAAGATACAAATTAAAGAGCCCTAGGGTCTTTGAATCCACCACTAACCTACACTTGTAAATTGCCTACTTATCTTACTCTTGCCCTTATAAATGTAATGGAGAAGTGTCAAGTCTACCATTTACCTAAGGTGTTTCACCAATGGATGATTTAATCACAACTAAAGAATCAATCCGGAGCACTAACTGTCTAATTAAGCACAGCCTAGTCAAGGAATTAACAAAAATCTCTAAAGCATGAGTTGTAGCACTATCAATACAGTGGATATTCTAACCCCAGTGCATCCATGGCATTGGCATGCACTGTGAGGGCAAAGTATTGAGCACTAAGATTAATTCTATCCTAGAAAATATTCAAGCATTCAAGAGAACTATAAGTAACATGAATCACATAATAAAAAGCTAGGGTTTCATCTCAAACCCTAGTAATTTAAATTAAAGCATCAAGAAAAAATAAACAAACTACAAATTAACCTAATTGAATCCTAATTGACGCACGGCTAGGTGAGCATGCCTAAAATCATCTTCTCCAACTTCTATTTATACATGCAACCTCTTCAACAAACCAAACCCTAAATTACTTTTTAAAACAAAATTAAATGCAACCCATACTCCGACCGCTTCTCCTCTTCGTCAATCGTCTGCGAGCAACTCCTGCGCCACGGCAGAAACCTAGCTTATCTATCTCTAAATTAGCTTCTAGGTTGATGGAGAAGCTAAGAGAGAGATAGCTAAACCTAGAGAAGAGGTGAAGGTGCTACCGATGGAGGTAATGGCTTTGTCGGGAAGAAGGGAAGGATGGTGGTGGCGTGGTGGAAGAGCAGAGCTCATTTGCCGGGTGAAGAGGTATGGAGTTGCAGAGAGGTATGGGGAGAAGAAAGATAAGGTGGAATAGAGAATAGGGGTTTGTCGATGGGGGCATAGGGTGTGGAAGTTTTGATGTGACGGTGTAGCGACATGACGATGCGATGGCCGAGCGAGCGTAGATCGATGAGCAAGATCCCCGAACGAAGCTTAGGATGAGCTAGGCGATTTGGTGTCGAGCGGAAGCATCGAAATAATGATATGCAAGGTCGAGCGACCGTAGGATGTAGCTGAGGGAGATCTCAACGGTCGAAGTGACGGGCTTGGATCCGGTCAGGTGAGATGGATAGCTTGGGCCCATGTCTTGTAGATGAGTTGCTACTTGTTGAGTTGCAACTGTT